>JANHGN010017621.1:38664-72111 GCA_024605025.1 Megaceryle maxima | reverse complement strand
AGTATATCCCCAGGAAACTTAGAAATGCTATTGAGCTGCTCTTTAATGTAACGCATTTGGTGCACCTACACATGCTTTGCAGATAGTGAATTTATCACTGGCAATCCACAAGAACTTGTATCTCTGTTGCTCTTAAACTGCACTATTCATGCTGCCAGTTGGAGAAGTTCTTTCACTGGGCACCGCCAGGTCCATACTGGCTGCGTGAGACCGTGGAGCACGACTAGAACTGGGAGTGCAGTGCACTGTTAGTGAATCCAGAGCCGTGAGAGTTCAGACAGACTGAATGTGACCAGACTAATAGTGTCACATTGGTCATCACTCAGAGTCTAAACCCAGCTGCCTCAGCCCCTCTGATACCTGAGGACCAACTGGAATGTAAGGGGGTTTATTTTCTGCTAAATTACCCTTTTCACGCAACATCAAGGAATATCAGAGAAGTGATAGCAAGTGAGACATTAATGAATGCTTACAAACTGAAAAAGGTCACACTTCTAAAATAAAAGCAGATAGCATCAGCTCTAAATTCTGAATGGAGCAAGACAAATGCATTCCTTCTAAACACAGTATTTATGAACATTCCAAATGTACCTTTGCACAACATTGATATATATCATAGTTGGCACAAATATTCCAGAAATAAGAGTCTTTTAATACTGAAACAGCTCTGTGTTTAGTTTTCTGTTGTAATTTTTTAAAATTAGATTCGATTACAACATATGAAATCCAATATGTACTCCCCCCAAAAGTGTTCATTCCCAGAGCTTTCCAAGAATACACTCTGAAACTCAGAGCATGGAAGTTATCCTGCCCAGTCAGCCAACATTCCTGTGTTTTCTTTTGCTTGAGCAACAAAGTCATGCACATTTCTAAAACTGTGCAAATTAATTTCTGAAGTATAAAGAAGGTGAAGTTTTTCATATGGAGCAGGTGGCAAGGGGAAACAACCAGAATTAGTAATACATCTGTTACCTCTACCTTTCTTGTATTAAAATCTCCTAGGTTAATTGTGATCCAGGGCTCTAATACACTAAATTAACAAATAAAATTAAAAACAAACAAACAAACCAAACAACGACAACAAAACCAAACTTTTCACCTGCTATAACTGACTCAGATTGTCCTGTAACATTTAATCTATACTTACCCACATGTGGTTTCCACCCCTCTCCTGATGGACAACAATAAAGAAACTGAAACCCAAGCTCGTTTCTTGCCAAATGCAGAGGACTGAAACTGCAAAATTTCTTTCTATGGATACCTTGTTATTCAGGTATTTAAAACTACTGTAAGCTAAACATTTAAGAACCTAGTTTAAGAGAACTTTTTCCCAACCAATTAGTGCGATTACAATTAAAGACATGCCAAAGCTTTTCTGGACAGACCATCAGACAGGTTCCCTGCTAATAAAGCAGCAGCAAAGATGTGAAGGAAAGGGAATGAGGATGAGAAGTGATGACACACATCTTCCACTGCTACAGCAACAGCTGTTTAAAAAAACCCCAAAAAGCAACAAACAGATCAAACATAGGAAAGCCTAGAAATCTATACTACTCTGAACAATCCTACAGAGACAAATAGATAAGAAATACACACAACTGTGTTTATTTACTCAAATTTCTATTTATTTTGTGATAAATAGTTAAGAAATTTAGAAAGGTCTAGATCTAGATCCCTCTAGAAGGATACTGCTAACTCCAAAGTAAAAAAAAGCAAAGAAAAAAACCAAAAAACCAACCAACCAAACAACAACAAAAAAACACAACAAAACCAAAAAACCCCAAAACAAAACCCAAAACCCAGTAATACTTGCCTGTTACATACAAATATTTGTTTTAATTTTTGCATTCATAATTTCACAGGTCTGAAATAACAGATATATAGTTTATTTTAATCTTTCTTCTGACAAAGTAACAGTATCTTATCAAAGGAAAATATTAGGTTCTTCACATTCTCCTTCCTTCTGCTTTGTTACCTGAGATATTAGCAGCAGTTCTCATTCAACATTACAGCCCTTCAACCACACAAGTTTGCATCTAGTTTCTCAGTTACAGCTAACTGCACACATTCTTTTGTAATTACTCCACAACACCCCCCCAAAAAAAACAACCAACCAAACAAACAAAAAAAACCCAACCCCACAACAAACTAAACCAAACCAAAACAAACAAAAAAAATACCAACAACAATAAACCAACCAAACACAAAAACAGCCCTTGTGTTTGTATGCATTGAAAGACAACAAACTATATGAGAGATATAAGAGACTGGACTTGTATCTTACCTTCTAAGATTCCAAATGATAATTCTTGTTCCTTTTTTCCCTATTATAGCATCTAGCTCTGCCAGTAATTTTTCCTCAGTAGAAAATAAGGAATGTGTTAAGATGGCCTTCAGGCTGTTTTTGGATTCTGTTGGATCACTTATCTGTCGTAAGCATTATGTTATGGAAAGTAACGTTGAATGAAGTAAGCTTTCAGAAGATGAGGAAACTTCTGCAACAATATCCTGTACTCATTCCACATCTCACAGTTCCTACAGATTTAAAGGCTTTAACAAATTAATCCCTTCCTTGCATCTTACAATTTAGGTTATCCATAAGACTAGACACAGAAACTTCCCTTGCTGATATCATCCAAATTTTGTATGTACCCACAACTTTTAATTCAGAAATTATTGAAAGGATATGATGGTTGTCAAATGTCACTATAGGAACCATGACATGTTCTGCTTTTGTGACTTCAAGGAAAGTCTGGGATAGCAGGCCCACACTCATGGTTTCTCCATTCTTGGTGAAGACTATGGCATCTTTTCCCAGCCGCATGGACCCTGATTTAAACCCATTTCCATACAGTCCCACTGGAACACGGCCATTCATCACAGATTTCTCACTAAAGCCAAAGCTGAAACATATGAAAACATCGGAAAGTGTAAAAAGCACTATAAAACTTGAAAACTCAAGACACATGCAATACTTACCAAATTAGACTTAAACACAGTAAGTTAATTTCTTGTTTTAGAGACGATGGCCTACTGTACAATTAGATAATGTATAGTTAAGCAAATCCTGAAAGATAACTGTATAACATTGCTAAAGTCACACTGCAAGAATTCAAGAAAGTTTAGTTTCATCTTTAAGTAAAGACATACCATCTGGCTGGAATTATGTAATAAACATGCTTACAAGGTTCTAATAGTTATCCTGTGGCTTCACAATAAATACTAAGAAAAGCCCCCAAAGCTGTCCCCCACCCCCCTCCCCCCACTTGCTTGAAAATACATGATCTACAAATTTTCCATTAGTAAATACACATTAGAAGTCAAACAGATAACTGCATACAGAACACAGAGTTTAGCAAGCAAGCTATTAATTATGCCATCTAACAGAAGAAAAGTAACAGTTTGAACTTGAGCATGTTCAAGTTTAAACCCACAAATTTATCTACAGGGAGAGCAATGTTTTATACTAAAAGAGCAATTGAAGAGCAATCTCTTTGCTAACTGTGGAAACACAAGTTGCAGATGGATCGGTTCAAACTCTATAGAACATTTAAAGATAGACAAACCACATGAATACAATTATCATTCCCTTCAGTTTTCCATGATAATACCTTCTATTTTTCAGTACTCCAAAGGGTTTGAACTGCATCTCCCTTTTTTGCTTGATTGCTAATTTAACCCAAAGCAATCTTGAATTTAAAGAAAAAAAAAAATTCTCCTTAGCTCCTCTAAAGAGCACTACAGATAGTTAACACAATTGCACAGAAAGTTAAATGGGAAGGCTGACAGAAAAGATATGCATAAATTAAGAGACAAAAATACACTGACAAAGTTCTGTGAAAGTTTTACTAGTGTCTGTCTGTTCCAAAGTCTCACTTGGATAAACTTAATTGCTCACTTTCAGAAAAGTTATGAGCGACATTAGTTGATTACATATGAGAAAAAGGAATGAGCTAAGCAGTAACAGAACTAGAAGCTGGAATTGTTACAAGAAAAAAAAAAAAATGGCTATCCACCTTAGCATTTTGTGCAGCTTGTCTGAGTTCATACCATTTCCATTATCAGTGAATGTCAAGCATATATTGTCGTTTATCACAGTTTTGTCAATCCATATCTGTTTAGCGCTCACATCTGGATCATATGCATTATCTGAGAAGAAAGCAAGCAAACAAGAGTGGGATAATAAAAAGCAAAAATTAAGCAGTTTGTGTGAAATTATTTTCAAGTGTTTAATTCCAGTGAAAAGGTCTGATAGTAACTCTTGCAAAATTACTTACATCCATACATAACACACAGCAGAGCTTTACTTCGCAGGAATACATAGATAATCTGTCGAATGTTAAGTCTTGCAACACTATATGCCTAACAGCTATATGGAATAGCTGTCCCTGACTTTATTATGGTGCTATGCTTGCACATGTTTATTTGGTGAATATGACAGCTTAATGGAGTTCCCTAATTGTGGGCTTATCACCCTGAAGAGTCACATGCTAAACTAATAGAGCTCTAAACTGCAGCCATTCTTCATCTCTGCAGTTAGGTAATATAGTTGTAGAAACTTTGTGCTGGCACAGACGTAAATTTCTCAGCTAAGTCACTGATCATTAGTCAACTTTTGCACAGAAGCAAGAAGCTATAGTTTTAATAAAGTAAAAGTTATGCTAAAACTTAAGTCTCCTAAACCACTATCTTCTTTATAGATGAAAAGGCTAGGTCAAAACTTCACAATGAAACATCTGCATCAAAACCTGATAAACCTTGTCTGAAACCAACACGCAATTTTCCAGCTATTACAGATAACAGTAATATTGGTGGCAATAAGAGGCTCAAATGCCACAATAGAAAATGAAACCAAGGCAAGTGTTTACTTTCATTTCCATCTCCCAAGCAGCTGTTGCAATATATACTTTCTCAGCCAAGCAAACTTCTCTTCTGACTGGTTCTTGGGAGGCCGGGTTATTGTCTGCAGTGCAGACAATGGCACCTTACAAATAGACACAGCTGCAACATCTTACCTGCTACAGGTCTGTGGTCTTTTTAATTGGGAAATCAGATTTGAAATATTATCACAACTTCAGATAATCAAATGTGAAACACTAAAAAAAGAAAATTAAGCAAAAAGGCTGAAGCCCAACTTCCCGCAATCCAGGTAGCTCTGTGAAATCTAGAATTCTAACTCCACGGCTTCAGAAGATTTAGGACAAAAAATTATTGCTGCTCTGCTACCACATCACTTCAGTATTAGCAGAGCTAAGCATCACAAACACATATTTTGCTGTTGTAAGTTGTTCACATCTAAGAAGGTATGACTTACATAAAAAGGAAGTATAAAATGTTTTAAACTACACTTTCTATTTACAGGATATGAAAGAGCTTGCAGCATTTCTACTGCAAGTGAAATGGAAACCATGGCTCCACAAAAATTGCTAGGCAGCAAAGCTAGTTTAAATCTCATCTACCCTAACACCATTTTCTTTCCCCTCCTTCACCAGCACTGTGCTACTCATGGAATTTGTGAGGGAGAAAAAGCACTGAAAGAAGGAAGGACAAGATGTGATGGCACAGCAATATAACCATCAGAAAGTTGACTCAAGGGACTGGAGCTTAAAAGGCAAATTTTAGGCTACAGACCATTAATGTTTTAGGTAGGTTTGCATAAACTAAAATTCTGGTCTCCATAATATAAAACTACTTTATTATTTGATATTTGGCATATGGTATAGCCTTACAAAGCACGCATTACGGTTTAGGGTCAAGGTGGCCCCTTAGAACTAACAGACGCTCTCTGTTAACCCCCCTCCCTCCCCAAAGGGGAAGGGAAAAGGAATAAGGGAGAGAGACTTAGTGATTAGAAAAGGAAACTAGAACAGCTTGAATTGTAATAATAATAAAAATAGAATATGTACAAATACATACAAAACTAGTATCAAACCCAACCTTCCTGATGGTAATTACATCACTGTCACCACTGATGTAGAGCAGGCACTGGGGGTCCCAGCCTGAGCCCCACAGCAGATGGGAGCTGTGTTCAGGAGCTGGATTCTGCTACCGGATTCAGGAACATGGGATTGAAGGCAGAATGGACAGAGTCCTGCTTGGATGCTCCAAGGAAGCAGTCCAAGAGGGAAGAAGAGCCCAGGAAAAAGCCTATAGACCCTTCGGATCCCCCTGCTTTTATATCGAATATGACATATATGGGCTGGAATACCTTGTTGGTCAGTTTGGGGTCACCTGCCCTGTCCACTCCTCCCTGCAGGTGCGGCCTTTCACTTTCCTGCACCCCCCAATGTGGTACACAAGATCCAGCAGTGGCCTTGGTCTGCACACCAATCCCTGGTAGTAACTCTAAACATGGGGTGTTATCACTGCCAGCAGCAGACACCATCCGTGAAAACAGGCTGCTGACTTCAGCCAGTGCCCTTAGAAGTATTGAACTGAAAAGTAAAATCACTGAACAGAATTAGTTCTGTTTTCACTCGAAACAGGACAGCATATGAAAAGACAGATTTATAAAACTTATTTAAATCAGCATGACTACCTCAAAGCCTTTACAACCTTTATGTTGCTACTATGTTTTTGAAGCTCTGATAAAGCAAAGTGTGACAAGCCAGAGGCAAAGGAAGAAGACAAATCTGCATGCCTTGCACAGCACATCTACCATCACTCCAGCGAGGTATGGCATGGGGTGATACAACAGTTGAAATGTCTTAATATACTATTACTCCCAAAACACCCAGCCCTTCCCACAGCCATGTGGTTCAGCTTTCGTCCTTTGTGACAGCCCTAGCCTTATCTAGGTGAAAAATTCTGCTTTTGTTAGGTTAATTTTCTGGATGAGCCACAGCAAAACTTGTGCACAGGAAGTGAAGGAATGGGCGACCAGAAGAGTTTCTCTCTTTGGCAGCAGTAAACTATTAGAGAAGCTTGGCAGGTCTTTCCAAACCATACGTTTATTTAGAGGAACCAATTAAAGAATACCTGCTAATCATTCCCTAACCTGTGAGATAAACAATTCTGAAGATATCCAGTTAACCGTTACTCAAAATCAAAGGCAAGTTCATCAACAGATACACAAGCCCTAACTAACAGCAGATGACATAGACAAAAAAAGAGCAGAAATGTTAGGACTCTGACAGATGGACCATTAAAAGGAACCACTCAAGTATAACCCTGAAGATATTCAGTCAGAAACTTGGTAACCCAAAAGAAGAAGATTAAGATTTTTGAGGCATATTGTGTCAATGTGCAAAAATTACTATTGGATGTTTTGAGGAAGCATTGAAGAAAAGGGAAAGCTCAAAGGGGATGGGAGAAGCATGATATAATGATTGGGGGGAGTAACACAGGCTGATTGTGTGCAAGCTGGCTGCTGGTCACCATGCTTCTACGGTTGAACCCTGTGCCCTCTGTTGTACATTCTTAATAAACACTATTTCTAATGTTTTCCTGACTGTGTGCCTGTATGCATTTGTTTGACTAGCAAACTTCAAGTTGGGAAAGTTAGCAAGTTGGAAGAAACCACCAGTCATTGAGATACAAGGTCTAAACCAGAGACTTGTAAAAAGTCCAGGACACAGATACTGGAAAGACTCCCAAGTCTTGGCAAAACATCCATAAACATGGGTAAGCAGGAGCGATAGAGAGTGTATGTGTACACAGCACTACTGAACTTTAAACCTGGTTAGTCAGAAAGCAGTAACAGGAGAAGGCTATTTGTACTGTTCTCATTTTGAGTGCTGCTTGTGTTTATGTGGGTTCTTGCAAAGTTACTGTCCTGTCTCTGGTCAGATGTGTGTGCACATCTTTTGAATCTGCCCTCAGCCCTACTACTCTATGGGCCTAGGAACAACAAAAAGTAGGCTTGCATTTGTGGACTAGAAGAGAAGAAATTTACTTGGTCCCACAGTCTCCTAGATTTGGCAATCTTTAATAAACTTGGTAAAAAGAAACAGGCAAATCCTACAAGGCTCCTGCAACTGATGTCAGGTAGTATGTATGCTGTCAAAGAAAATAAATAAATAAAATCAATCTGAATGTACCAAAAAACCCACATTTTAAGATTCTGAATGGTAACACCAGGATCAACTCCTCCCCCCAATTGAGGGAAAAACATTTTATAACAGAATATAAGTATTACAATCAATTACTCAGGCAAACTATTCCTCCACATACCTATAAGTTCCGCAATTGCACTGAAAGGCCAGGTGTGACTGGTGGAGTTGGTATGCAAGAACTTTGGACAAAGCTGAAACAAACCACAAACAGTGATGTTAATTTGCACTCTTCAAGAATACTAAACCAGAAAACAGTATATTAACTAAAGCATCTTCATTTAACCCTACTTTATGCAACATTACCAAAATGCTGTAATTTAATTTACTTTTAGATATTGGCATACTAACACCTTTTAATGCAAACATTAATACAGATATTAAATACAGAATTCAGCATAGTATCGTACTACATTCTGAGCATGGGTTTTATTGTCATCCTATCAATCTCTTTATCTTAAATATAAGGAATTCTATTTTCCTTAAGTATAAGGATCTATTGCTATAAACTGATGCTAAAGGTTATCTTTTTCTATAACCTTTAAGACTATGGTATAACCTTAGTCAAAACCTAGTAAAGCCTTAGTCCACTAAGAAAAGCACATGTTATCAGATGTTAAATATGCATGTCTTACAGAAATATTAAACTTAACCTGAAAAGTGAGCAGCACCTCCTATACTCAGCAGTTTACAGTCTGACATCACTGCTCCTTTTGCCCATATTGATCAAAATCACGATCAGATTCTCTCAACTAGTGGTTTGTGCTTTTAGCAATTTTATCTCATACATTTTTTCTGGTTACATCTTATCATAAGTGAAGATAAATGTAGCCACTAACTAGGATTAGATGAGAATACACAAATAAAGGACTAATTTATGGGATGTATCTTATAGACATCCCTGACAAAAGTATTCTCGAGTAATTTCTGAAAGCTTGGGTTCATATAAATTCACATAGTACAAATCCACATAATTCAAAGATTTGCCAGTGCAATGTTTTGAGAAGTTTAATGGCTGATACCGATACAGTTGTGTTTGCATTACCACTGAGAATATCTGTAATTACACTTTTGCAAGGCCTTTAACACAAACCCACTGCACATATATGCTTCAGCCTTGCTGGCATAGTTATGTTGATGGTATAAAAAGCAGTATCTATGAATACACAACACTAGAAATAGTTATGTTAGTGCAGTTACGTAAAAAAATATAATCCACATTAAATTTAATAATTTCTTACATATTATAAAGAGCATGTTCATATGTATACTGTATAAATTTTACAAAGCTACTACACTGACAGGCACTTTGTAAAGTCTGAATAAAAGCAAGCAACCACTTCAAGTCTCCAAGTTCATTTATCTGTGAAAATGAAAGAATAATGCTATAAGCAAGTACTAGTGCCATAAGCCAAGCACCAGAGCAGGAGTAAGGCAGAAGCAGCAGCACTAGTTCAGATAAACATAAATTGCCAGGAAACCTCACCTTGATTCTAAGGTCATAAGAGCACAGGACACATTTTCAGACTGCAACTTAATCCCTGCATTTCTCCATTGAGCTAGAGTACAAGTATGAATAGACATCACGTTCTTCATTGCTGTCTGTGTTTTAAAACTCCAGCTTTATAAAAGCTGGTAAATTGAGTCAGGCTGTCACTGTGCCCCTTTCAAACTCCTGACAGACACTTAAAAATAACTGAGAATCCAGGAAGAAAATTACATCAAGCCTATTAGTGGAAATCTCACATATTCCATAGTTCATGGTTAAAAGATCTTTCAATTTCTTCCTCTGCCACAGAGTAACTCAGGGTATCTTAAGATCTCTGTATAAGTTTCCTCAGCCTTTCATACTGCTGAAAATATTTATTCTTTTGCTTTCTGAGTTTCACAATCAAAATATACAAGAAACAGATAGGGTTTTTTATCTGCCTGAAATCTGTCAAAACAAACACTAACACTTAAAAAATAACCCCTCACCACACAGATACAGATTCAAGCATTCAGCATCAGCTCAACTCATTGCTAAGATATTTTTGTATTGCTAGCCAGTGAAAAACTTCAGCCCTACACAAGGTAGACTGGGACCTCTGGAGTTACTGCTGGCATTGTAGCCTCAGCAATATGGACTGGGCACAAAGTTGCAACTGCAAGTTTTGATAAGGGTATGAACTCACAGTTGTGAGCCTCCCATAATCACCAGACAATGCTGATGAAGGAAGGAACCTCAGCATCAGCCAACACCAAGATAATCATGAAAAAAAGTGTCCTTTTTTTCTGTTAAGTAAAACATATATACATACAGCAAGAAAACGTCTTTGTGTGTTGCCTGTGTAATGCATTGTTTCTCCATCCCTTATTTCACTGCTGTACAGTAGTGATTAACTTTGAAAAGAATAGCATCTTAAAGAAACATCATCTTCTATCTCCAGCACCAGAATTATGCTGATCTCTTCTGGATCACTGTTTCAAATGGTATCATTTTGAGAAAGGCTGGAAGGTGGTACTTAGAATGGGGAACTTCTGAACAAGTATATGAAACAAGAAGATATGGGTTGGAACATGGGAACTGTAACAAATTGTTTCTTGACTCTAGTATTTCCCCTTCAGCAAAAGGCAAGAAAGTAACCCACAGAGTGGTTCACAGGAAAGTCCACCTCAGAACAGACAGCACCATTTGCTCACGTAAGGCATGCAAACAAGGGCACATGGCCAGATCAGATTGGAAAAAAAAAAAAAAAAAAAAAAGAGAAAGGAGAATAGTGGGTTAAGGACACTACATTCGTAACTTGCTTCAGAGCATACCAAGCTGGCAGCAATGACTCATCATTTCCTCATTAATTCATCAGGAAATATTTAAACCCATTTTGTCCCCTTATACTTCATTTCATCAAAGCACCACTTTAATTAGCTCCTGAATAATTGAAGTTCAATAAGTACTGTAAGAAAGTTAGTCCCCAGGTGAAAACTCACTTTTAGCTATGTTAATATGATTGTAGCTGAGACAATACAGTTACTTTGCTCACTAGGCTTAATATATTTTGTTACTAAGTAGGTTTAGGTTTCATTTTTTCTCCTGAGACCAAGTGCAGTCAAACTTTTTTTTTTTTTGAGATACAACTAAACCACAACTAAACCACCCCCTCCTTCAAACTGCATATATACTGCATAGTATAAAAAGTCTAAACTACACTAAGGGAAGCATCTTCTACAATTATGATCAGCAAATAATTAAGAATAATGCAGCTTATCCCTCAAAAATGGCAGACAGCTTTGGGAATTTTAGTTTTCTGAAAAAACAGAAAATTTCCATCCCTTACAGAACATAATGCACGCACAAATTGGATTACCACTGAACAATGTCTTATCTTACAAATGTATTTTACAACTTCTTAAGGAGCAACCCCACTGCCATTTTCCTCCTCTCCCTCCAAGCTGTGCTAGTCCAGTTACAGGACCGTGTAATCAAGCACATCAGGAAGCTGATCCGAATTAAAAAACATTGTTAAAATCTTATTTTTAATGTGGATCATTGTGATCTGTCTCATCATGCAACTGAGCAAAATTTTACCAGAGTAAAAGGAGAGAAATGCCAGCGTGGAAATGAGTTACCAAGCCTGCTCACACTGCCGGTGTTGTTTATACATGCTTCTGAAACTGATGAAAATATTTTGATTAATATACTCAACATATTTCCAAAGAACAGCTGCTAGCAGAAGTGCCTGACCATTGGTTCTCTATTGTTCTCTAGAAAATAGAGCCTTTTACCCTGCAGGGAACAAGCTATTAAAAAAAAAAAAAAAAAAAAAAAGCCTCTATCAGCTGCCTCACTCCTTTAGCAAAAACCTACGAAAATCACACCTTTCACTGGAAACAGACTGAATGTAAATTTTTAGTTATCATTACTGACAAACAAAACCAAACTACATCCTAAAAATAATTCTGAAAGTTAGTAATTTCGCCAACATTAGAGCTTAGGTTTTTCACCCATATCAGTAAGAGTTCAGCTTGCCAGAGTGATTTCAACTTGAGAACAATTTTAAAGCCTGCAGTCTGACTTGTGATATGCAATTTTTTTTTTTTTTTGAAAGGCTGATAATTAACACTGATTAACCCCTCCAGAAGACTAACAATGCATTAAAAACAACGCAGAACTCCCTCCTCGGTTTTGGTTTTTCTGTTGTTTTTTTTTTTTTTAATTATTATTATATTGTATTATCTAAAGAAGGAGAGCACTTAATGTAAAAAAAAAAATGTATGAGTCAAACTGTGCATTTCAAACACTTACAAGAATCAAAGACCTGAAATGAAAGTGTAATTCTTGAACCTGAACTAGATGTCATTGATAGCTAACCTCTACAATCACAGCAATTTATATTAAGGTAATTTAAGCAGTGCTAAAAATAACTAGCATACGTTTTTCACTCAAATGTTTGATAAGTTACTAACTATAATGATCCAGGTTCTTTCCACTATTCTTTAAGTAAAGATATGAACGAGGAGCTTGTAATTACAAGTGTGACTTATTAGCATAGATAGCTGAGGTCATAAAGGCTTAAAAAAAATTATTGTTTTTGTGTGAATGACGTCTCAAACAACTGCAAAAGTAGCTTTAACTTCATTCGCATTAGAAGTCGCAAGGAAATGAGCAGTTGCCACAAAAAGCAAGGAGCAACGCTGACTGAAAAGCACAAGACCGTACGGGATTTAACTGCATTCCCATTCATCGCCCTTGCTAAAAAGACTTTCAGTTACGAGACTCCGATTAGAGGTCACTATTTTCACAACTAATTACATTACTACAAGAGACTGTGAAGCCCCCCCCCGCCCCCCAGTAACCAACACAACAACCCAGTCACAGACAGCAACTTCCCCTCCCGCACAACCTAAGCTAATGTAGCCGACTTCGTGCCAAGAGCGATGACAGAGCCCCCACGGCCTGCCACATACCCCGCCCAGGAGCTGGTGACCGCGATCCTCGGGGGCTCCGCCGCCAGCAGAGGGGCTCGCCCAGCACAGCCAGCATCCACTAATACCCGCCCCTCTTTGCTCGTTAGTAAAGCGACCACGACTCAGAGCGCCGGGTGCTGGGTTAAAGACACTACCGGGGACAGCGCAGGACGAGTAAAGTCTGAGGCGAGAAGGGGTTGCTGGTTTATTTTAGGTGAAGGGCTCCGGAGCCCGCCCTTCACAACACTTGGTTGGCAACTTTCTATCCTCGCAGAGTGGCCCCCAACCCGGGCAGACTTTGCTCATCCCTTTCACCCAGAGGAAGCAAGGAGCCGAGCGAGCCGAGCGGCTGAAGAGGCACGGCAGCTCCCTCCTCCCCAAGGCACCCAGCCCGCCCCTCAGCCGCCGCGGGCCTTGCACAGGCAACCCCGCTCCCCACGGCTGCCAGACAGCGCTGACCCCCGCAGCAGTGGCCGACGAGGGGGGAAGAGAAACCGCCCTCTCGGGGACCTTCCCCCACCGCCCCGCCCGGGCCAGGCCCCGCTCGCCTCGCGGGGCTCGGCGCTGCTTACCGCGCTGAGGCGGATGCCGCCCTGTGTTTTCGCCGCCATCTTTTGTGCCGCAGCGAGAGCCGGGGTGGGGAGCGCCCAAACGCTCTCGCTTCCGCCCGCCCCCCTTCGCCGTCTTCCGGCGAGCCAGCGCCGCCGCCGGCGGGGAGAGGCGCTCGGGAAGCGCCCCTTCCCGCGCAGCCGCCCTTGGGAGTGTAATTGGGGAAAAGTGGGGGTTCGCTCGCGCCGCCAGAGCTCAGTGGCCAACTCTGGTGCTCCTTAAGCGGGCGCTCAGGAGACTCAGCGCTTTAAGTATTACTTGCTGTAATTACTATGTCACCGCGGTTCCCGGCATGACGTACAGCAGGTGTAAACACGGCACCGCGCAATCAAACACGAGCAGCTTTCGAGGTACACAGCGCCTCACGCAGCTTTACGTAAGGTGCGCAGGCTGAGAAGCGGCTTCCGCAAAGTCGTTGACACCAAACCCCTCTGGCCTTAGATGCTCAAGCGCAGCTGTGCGGCAGCTTTCTCCCCTCTTACATGCAAAGTCGGTACTTTTTAGGGCATTTGTCTTGAACGTAGGAAAAAACGTAGAGACCGGAGCGTGGAAAGCTCTGGCGCCCAGAGGAGCCATGACGCACCAGCAGTCCCTCATTTCCCCGGGGCGAGGCGCAATCTCCGTAAAGGGCGTTAAGTGTCTGTCGGTCCATCAATGATCCCGACGCCGCGACAGCAGCTTCGTCCATATGCTCCACGCGCGTCCTCCAGACACACAAACCCAGCAAACTTGTCCCAGAACCGCAGGACTGGGACCCCCAGGGTGGAAATTTCATGCGAAAGATTTTCAGGGACGTAAGGGCGGGAGCAGCAGGGGCTTGTGACGAGAGGATCAGGGAGGCGGTGGCGCAGCCTTTCCCTTGATAAGCGTGGGGGAAGCTCACACCGGCGCTCGACCGCGGCTGTTGGGATCCAAACCGAAGTCTGCAGAGCCCTCATCCATTACAATTGAATTTGAGAACTTTTACCGAATCAAATAAAAAATGAAGTTGGTGAGGGGGCAGTGAATGTAGTCTGAAAAAATCAGAATTGCATTTGAAAAGGCATTTAAAAATAGCATTTAATATTATTAGAAGAATTGCATTCAAATATAGTATTGAATACACTTAACCTCACATAATGATCTGTATTTAAAGTTCTGCTGTTCTCTGGTAGTTACCATAGTTGCACCTATTTTTTTTCCTTCAGGAAAATTAAATCCTCTTGTATATTTAAATATGTTTCCCTCTGTGTATTGTGCACCATAGTTGTACTATCTCAAAGATGAAATATCTGAAAGAGAAAGCTAAGCTTGGTACTCTGAAAACAAGTGAAGAACTACAAAGCAAAGCAAAAGAATTTTCTCCCCTGTTCTGGATACTGAGTTCTAAGCAGAAGTTTTTCAGATTCCTCTATAGTTAAGTTTTTCTGCCTGAGCAGTAACAGGATTGGAGCAGTAACAGGGTTGGAGCAGTACAACCCTTCATCAGGATTTAACAGCAGTAGCAAGAAGTAAAAGGACCATCCTTGGAGGTGTTTAAAAACATTGAGATGTGGCACTTCAGGACATGGGTTAGTGGTCCTGATAATACTTAGTAGACAGTTGGACTTGATGATGTTGAAGGTCATTTCCAAACTTAATGATTCTATGACTGCAGTTAGTCCCATATAAAAATTAATACATTTACACTGCAAGAGATACCTTTAGGCTTATGCAACTGTGCCCCTCCACCAACCAAGTAGGACTTTTTTTGTTAGAACCCTTTCCTCCTTATTAACATGCTATTTATAATGATACAATAGCTGCTTATATAGTAAATTTTAAAAACCTTTTTCTTCTTAAGGATTAGATTCTGCTCCAGTGAAAGGATTCTGCAGGTCACAAATAGCCAAGGCCATTTAAAGCAGCTGTCTGCAGAACCACAGGACAAAGGTAAATGTATATATGAAAGGCAGGACTTAGAAGCAAGTAGTACTCGCTTGTAGAAGGTTAGATCATCTCAGAAGTCAGAGAATTATATTAACTAAGCCACAGATTCTGTTTTTAAAGTTCACCACCATAACTGGTGAGGCAGTGACTGATGTCTGATTCAAATGATGTACTGAAGTACAGCCAGCCAGAATGGGATGTTCCCTTTCACAGGGAAGGATGGCAAAACCCCTCTGTCTAAGTAACTGGTTCACCACATCTGGTTAGTAATGAAACTATGTGAAGACACAGGTTTATAGCTTATAGGAGAATGCAAAACAAAAGGTTTGTTGACAAAAAGTCGTCTCAGTATTTTAAGGGAAATGCCTAAGTATGGAATGCAACCACTAGAAAACGGAAAGTAAAATTACCAAATCATCCTAAGTATTAGGAATATTCTCATTAAAACTTATTGAGGATATGTAAGTAATGAACACAAACATTTAAAAAATATCCTGTTTCAATTTTCAATTAATGCTTTCAGAGGATAACTCGTCAATTGTACTCACTGAAATACCATTACACATCATTAATAAATTATATTGATACAAATAATTCACATTCTTAGTCACTACACAGTATTACACTTAGTCTGTCACTTTCCTTAACTGTAAAACTGCAAAGAAGTTTAGCATAAGACTATTATAGTATTATCTTAAGAGTATTACAGTATTATCATAGTAAAGCACATTGCTTAGTGTTTCATTATTTTAGTTTATAATCCAAAGATAAAAAATTCATATATCTGTAGATAAACACTTCAAAGTAGCCTTCCATGTTTGTTGTGTGAGTTTAAAAAAAAAATAAAAAAAATCCCTGACCTCACAACGTAGTGATATCAAACCATACATTTTGTATGTTTTGGTTTTTTTTTTTTAATTAGTAAAACCAAGACAAAGCTTTTCACCACGAAAATAACATAAATGTCCTCTTTCAGACAAATCGGCTTTGCAAATTCTGTTAGATAATCCACTAAATATGAAGATTCAATGGAGTCCACCTCATCATTTGAAAATCATTCCACTAAGCATTTTGTTGTTCATATTGCTATGATGGTGCTTATCCACTGGCCCTCAGAAGTGTTAATGCAGCTGCACTGTCCGGTGGCAGAACAAATCCCTGTCCTGGGTGATGGTAGCAGTGCAATTCTAAAATAAGCTGCACCTTCAACGTCACTTGTAATCATGGCACTCTGATGATCTCCCTACCTCTTAACACCCAGGAACAGCCAAATACATTTTGTATTAAAAGTGTTATTTAAAATAAAATTAAAAAAAAAAAAAATTTAAGTAGGCTGTTGTAGAGGAATTCCTTGTTGAACAAGGACATGCGGTGGCCCTTGAAGGATTTGACAACCCTGGCTCAGTTAGCATGAGTCCTGAGTGTCCTTGAGGTCACCTTAAAGGGCAAAAAGGAAGGAAGTCTAGCATTAAGCAAGCAAGAAAGCAGAACATGAACAGGATGTATTAACCTAAAAGAGGAGTGTACAGAACACGCACCCGAATGCATATAATGAATTAGCTTAGAGCTTAGTATGTGTGCTTGTAACCGCTATCCAATGAAAGTAATTGATGTACACATGAACAGCTTAGAAAAACTATATAAGCAAACAACATAAGAGAATAAAGGAGAACGATATGTAGCCTTATTGGTGTGATTGTCATTACTCGGCCGGCTTCCCGCAGGGACCCTCTTCACCTGGTGCCCGAACAGGGACCCTTGGAAAACGCTTGAATGTGGATAGCCTAAATACGGAAGACTCTGTGCGTCGGACAAAGACTCTGATTTGGGAGCCAGGAAGCTGGGGGCAGGAGAGACCTGGTAGGTGAATGCAAGGCTAGAGTCCGGAGCTTGAGTGGCCAATCAAGCCCCTGCTGAGGCAAGACTACGATGGAATGGGACGCATCAACACGCTTGCTTACAAGTATCCTCTCTAAGAGAGGTGAAAAAGGAAAGGAAGCAGAGATCAGAGCCCTAGTGAAATGGGCTCGAAAGAAAGGAAAAATACCGGAGCCCTCCTCATTGTTTAGTGTGAGTGGCGCAAAGTGGGTGACCAACTCTGGGAAGCCGTGCTGGAAGGAGGAAAAAGAGGCCAAGGTGCTAGGCTGCCTGTGGCGGACTGTCATTAATATGTTACAAACCATGCAAGCGGAGCGGAGAGTGGCTGCTGCGGCAGTAGAGGCACTTGGGTGAGGTGTGCCAAATGGACAAAAGGAAACCCCTTGACCATCCCGGATAGTGACATTTTTTGGGGTGGGACACCCTCAGCCCATGAAGGGAGACACGGGACCAGGAGTTCCACAGTGAAGGAAATACTAGACTGTGTAAAAAGAAATGAGGAAGTGCTGCTGAGCCAGCCAGGGTCGACTGAGCAGAATATGGAAGTAGCTGCAGGATCTCTTTCCCGAGGCGGGGACGCAGACAATGATGAAAGAGGGGCGGTGGGTGGCACTGGAGTTGAAGTGATGAATGGAGCCCGCCCCAAGGAAGTTATAAGGCAGAAGGAAAAGAGGACCGGAGGGGATGGATTTCAGCAACGGACCTCCTGTCCACCAGTACCTGGCTCATCCTTGCCCTCAGGCGGTGAGAGCGAAGAGGAAGAGGCTGAAGGAAAGATAGGAAGGTTGGAACCCAGAAACACCAACGAGTGCATACAGGAAGTACTGGCACAATTAAAAGACTTGGCCATTCGACAAAGGTAATTAGAAAAGCAGCCAGAACCAATACAGTCTTCTCCCTCTTACCCTGAAACCTCTTCACAAGCACCAGCAGTCCTCCCCTCTGCACCCCCCCAGCCTTTATTAATTCAACCATCAACACCAGTTCCTGCGCAAAAGGACCCCATACAGCAGAGATGGTCTGGAGTTGTTCGTGATGCCATAATTGAAGGTGACTGGCAGGCCGCAATTGCCTGTCCTGTAATACAGGGCACTGGGAATGCCTATTGGGAGCCTCATGACTGGAAGATTTTGCAGCAGGCAAAACAAACTGTTACTATCCATGGCCTGTGCTCAGAAGCGGCACGACAAATAATCCAGTTCATTTTTACAGCTGATGTTCTTTGTTATGCTGATTGTGCCAGCATTGCAACGTTACTGTTAACACCTTCACAATACCCGCTGTTTGAGTGCGAGTGGTGAAGGCTCGCATCAGAAGAGAGAAATAAACATCAGACAGTAGGAGACCCCATGTATGGGGTACCGGGAGACATGTTTATGGTCATGGCCCCTATGCAGCAGCTAACGTGCAGATACAATATCCACAGGCCATGCATCAGCTGGCTCAGTCACTAGGCCATCAAGTGCTTTTGTCAGTGCCAGATAAGAAAAAACCCGCCCCATATACAACAGTGAGTCAAGGGGCAACCGAACCGTACAGACAATTTGTGGATAGGTTGCCAGCTGCACTGAAAGATGATCCTAGCCTGCCACCGGAAATGCATGACCACATGTTTAAAACCCTTGCCTTTGAGGGGGCAAATGCTTGGACACGAGCCATCCTTGCTTCTCTGCCACAGGGAAGCCCAGTAGACAAAATGCGGATACGAGCCACAAAAGCTGAACAAAATAACCAAACAGCCGCCTTTATGGCAGCCATGCAAAGTAACCTGAAGGAACAAGGACACACAATAGCGGCAGCCCTCTCCAGGGGTAAAAAGTAAGCCACAGAGGCCCCCGCAGGGAAAGAAAGTGCCAGTTGGTGCTTGCTTCCGGTGCGGTGAAACAGGGCATGTGAGACGGACCTGCTCCAAAACTGTTTGGTGCCATACTTTCAATAGAGATACGGATGCTACCGCAGCCTGCCGTCGGTCGGGAAACGTCCAGCGCAGCATGGTGGGGATAGGCACGAAGACACAAGCTCACATCCCCAACCAAGCTGCGACGGCTGTTTCCTATCCAGGCTGTTAGTATCCAGCAATTTATATTTTTACAGAATTATCTTCATTCAGTTACATTCGCTTTTACTTGCAAAGTGACCTTAGTCACTGGAAGAACAAAGGTTTTTAATAAAAAAAAAATAATTAGAATATTTTTAGTCAATTAATTAAAATAACCCCCCTCAAGTAATATAAGTTACAAAATGTTACTGTATAGGTTTGTCTTTTATTTAGGAATCACTAATCCCGAAGAGCGCTATTATAGTACAGAGCTGAAATTACAAACATGGCAAGCCTGCAGTTATCTGTATAATGCTAAGACTTAAAAAATACATCTGTTTGAAATGTAGGTGATTTGTTTAGAAGTTGATAAGTTTTAGAACAAATTAAAGAAAGGAAAAGTAGAAGCAGGCTTTAACCTCAGGAAATGGCTTATCTGCAAACTGGTTGTACACTGACATGCAATATTAGCTTTTTCTTAAATCTACTTTCAGAACGCAGTTCCAAGAGCAGTTTAAGATACTTACTTGAGAATTTACTGGATAAATGGTACAGTTGCTACTTTCACCAATTCAAAAATATTATTTATTTACAAAAATCTCTTTAATCCTTCACATTAAAAACAAGTAAAAGAATACAGTAATTATAATAAATTACCACTCACCTCCCCCCCAACCCCCACCCCCAGGAACTGAAGAATCCTACTTTTTAACACCAACTCAGAAGCCTGGATTAGTGAAGAGCACTCCACAACAGGAGGAAAAAAACCCTAAAACGTATTTTTCAAAACTGGGGAAAAAAGAAGAAAAGAACTGCAGTGAAGCTTTTCCCTTCTTTTGCTATTTATTCACAAGGATAGCCACGTCTCCAACGTGTGGCTTAACTTTCCATGTTTTCAAGGAAGTCAGATTCAACACTCTCTTCAAGCTGTTGTAAGACCTTTATGCCATTACTGCTAACATAGTCCATAGAGAGAGATGCAGAAATATGTGAATTCTGGGGCTCACTCCCGTTTGTTGTAAAGGCGCAACACAGAGTCTTGAAGAAGGGCATAAGCTGGATGATGCTAGACACAGAGCGTAAGTTCAAAAGAGGAAATTTGTGCTTCTTGGAAATTCCCTCAATGTTGTTTGTTTCCTGTAAGCAAACAAACACATTTACTAAGGGTTTTGCATTAAGACACAATGTTGTTAGGGCTTGTCTGAACCCTGTACTATACAATTCTTTCCCTACTAAGGGATCCACAGCCTACAGCTGTATCACAATATAAACTGTACACCAACAGTATACCAAATATTTGGATTCGAGGTTCCATTAAATAAATTCTTACAAGTTCAGAAGAATGCAAACTTGATCTAGCCTTCAGAATTGGCTACAACATAATAGAGATACCTCTGAGAGATACTAACGTCTGTATTTCATTTTCTGGAGGAATTAATATGAAACCTTAATGATAATTAAAAATGCTCTTACAGTAAACTTTTTGACAAAAAACAACATACTCTTTTTTTATAAATACCAGTCCCATCTGAGACAAATTGTTTTCACTGGGTGGTTGTGGACAAATTCAAGGAAACAATAGGAAAACTGCCTATTGTTCCCTCACATTCAAAAGCAATTTGACATCTTCAAGATGTCAAAATGCTACAGGCTTGGGGAGGAGTGACTGGAAAGCTGCCTGTCAGAAAAGGGTCTGGGGGTGCTGGTGGACAGATAGCTGAACATGAGCCAGGAGTGTGCCCAGGTGGCCAAGAAGGCCAATGGCATCCTAGCCTATATCAGAAATGCTGTTGCCAGGAGGAGGAAAGAAGTGGTTGTGTCCCTGTACTCAGCACTGGTGAGACCACACCTGGAGTACTGTGTTCAGTTTTGGACACCACAATAACAGAAAGTCATTGAGTTGCTGGAGTAGGTCCAGAGAAGGGCAACAAAGCTGATGAGGTGTCTGAAGAAAATGTCTTATAAGGTTTGGCTGAAGGAACTGGCATTGTTTAGTCTGAAGAAGAGGAGGCTGAGGGGAGACCTTACTTCTCTCTTGCAACTACCTGAATGGAAGTTGTAAAAAGACTGCTCTTTGCCTCTTCTCCCTAGTAACTAACAACAGGACAAGAGAAAATGACCACAAGTTGCACCAGAGGAGGTTTAGATTGGATATTAGGAAAAATTTCTATACTGAAAGAGTGGTGAGGCACTGGAACAGGCTACCCAGGGAAGTGGTGGAGTCATCATCCTTGGAGGTGTTCAAAATACATCTAGACATGGCACTTTGGGACATGGTTTAGTGTTCATGATACTGGTAGGCTGATAGTTGGACTTGGATCTTAGAGGTCTTTTTCAACCTTAATGAATCCATGATTCTATGATTCTAAGATACATATGTAAAAACAGATAGACAATTTAAAAAAGCTTCATTAATTTAACTACAATAGCAAAACAACTCTTGCCTAACTTTAAATCTTGTCACTTGTTTATAAAAGTTAATGGATTAAAAAAAAAAAGATTCAAGCGAAGTACTTTTTCTTTACCCCATATTTCATCTTCAGCAGATCCATGATTCTTATAATGTGTGGTCTGCATTCCTGATGATTTTCTATCAGAAGTGAGGTCACAGTAGATGACTCTGTGTCCACCTCTGGGACAAATGCCCACTTGTACCTGAAACAAATAAATTCCTTGATAAGAAGAATTTTATTTTATGCTATAAAATTATAGCTTAACTAGAATTAATTATAATTTTATGCTATTAGAATGAACAAGGACTTTTACTATCATGTCAGTATTAAAATGCAACTGGCTTAAAAACAAAAAACAAACAAACAAACAAAAAATTAAAAAAGTCCCAAGTGTTTGCAAAGGGAAAACAAAGAATAGTTTCCATCTTTCTCTTCCCCAATTTTTGCAAGTTAGAGAACCTCCTAATAAGGGTGGTGAAATCCTCCTGCACTGACAAGACCAAACTGTTTTTCCAAAATACTCTGAATTAACATTTGTCTGAATATCAACATCTGCCTTTGTAAAATGAACTGATGGCAAAATTAAATCTAGAAGAAAAATCTAGAATTACTTTAAAAGGATAAGAATGGCAACAACCTGGTGAACACGTAAGTAATTAGAGGACTTACATTTGAAACAACTGCATCCTGTCAGGTGGAAACGAAAGTGCTGTGTCCAAAAACTTACAAGCTGATAAGTACAAGGACAGCTCATTCTGCTGTATGTCAGATCCATTGCCATCACCTGAGGCTTTCTGTTTGCTTATTTTGCTGTTGCTCCTGTGTTAGTTACAATTAAGAAGTGTACCATTAAAATATACATTCACTAAATGGTTTTAATTTAGGAAAAGAAAAATATACACATTTATATAAATAAGCACTTGCACCCGTGCACAAGAAAAACTACTCATTCTGTATGAGAACTATGATTAATACAAAAGGCTGTTAGAAGAAAAAGTAATCTAAAATATTCAGAATAAAATGGCAGTATGTTAAAATGTTCAAATGCTGGCTTAGCATCAATTCTGTTTTTGTATGCAACTAATAAGTGATACTTATATTCTTTGAACATACCACTATTTTAGCTGCTGAAAAAAAATCCTAAACTATGATTCATCCATACCAGAAATACACAAGTGCAATAACAAAAAAATCCTGTTGTCTCCTCCCTATCCCAGAGAATTAAATGAATAAATAAATTTGCAGATACAGAACAAGCATAATCGTTTCTAGCTTTCACAAGTTCTTTATCAGGCAAATGGTAATTCTTACTTTGCTGGTTCATCTTCCTCAGTTAAATCTTCTTCCAGCTGTAGAAATGTCTGAATCTTTAAAGAGATAAATTATTTATAGTGATGCTGAAACGTTTATAAAACTCAATCGCAAAGAAGTTATGCTTCACATAGTAGAAGGAACCACAGACTCTTAGTTTGATTTGCAACAAATTAACAAATCATGAAAGAAATTACAGTAGTAACAACAACAACAAAAATTAATCAAAATTTATTTCCTAATAACTATGTTATTTCTTTTCCCAAATTACCAGAATAACGTAGAAGTATGAAAAAAATTCCTTTTTCAAACAGGGCATGTATTTGGGAGGACGTAAAATGGGGAAAAAACCCACACTAATTAGTTTCAAATGACTACTCATTCCTTACCAATTCAGTTACCATAATTGGCCACAATGAGGTTAGATGTTGAGGAGAAATCCTTAACAAAAGAACTCTGAAGAATAGAAACATCTGTGCAGCAACTATAGAAGTCTGCCCAACACGGAGGTTCTCAGTCAGTCGTTCTGAAATGAACATAAAAGAAAAAAAGTCAAAAACCAAACCAAATAAAGAGGAGTATTTTCCTGAATATGTGTTGTTTGGGGAAATAAAAAAAAAATTAAAAAAGTAGAACATGGCAGAACAAAATTTGTGTTTTATCATCAGCTCGGGTTGAGTCCACTGCACTCTATTAACAAAACTGTGATTCAGAAAAAGTCTGGAGACATGGTGGGTTTGTATTTGACAAAATTTAGTCAAAACTAACATTTAAGGAGAACAACATCAGCCTGAGAGTGGCTGGAAGATTGCCACAGAATAATCACATTTTCACTTACATTTCCAGACCAAAAGCTTTGGAACCCAGATTCCTGTCTCCATCTTAATGAGGTTATTTATTTGTTAGAATTCAGGGATTCACAGCATAATAAATTCTGTTAAAAACTTTTTAAAAATGGAATTACATGTTGGAAAATAGGTAGCATTCCTCTCTTACACAATTTACATGTCCTTTACAGCTGAAAAAAACCAGTCAAGTGAAAGTACAAACCTTACCTTGTATTAAGGGAAGATAGAGATGATACTGATCAATCTCTCCACTAAAGACCGCGAATGCTTGCCGCTTTAACAGCATTGCTTTTTGCTCAAAACTTGGGTACAGTTTTAAGGTGCTGCTCTGCATATCTGTAAGAGATAAGAATTATCTACCACATAATGACTTCATGAGTTTCTGTCTGAAAATAATTGCTATGTCCTGAAATAATTTAAAAATAAAAATTCTCTACCAATTGGAATAATACATAAATGTTGACTGAGACCTGGTCATGCCAGGAGGAAAATGGTATGAAACAAGAATTACAGCTCCAATGAGGCCGCCCAGTATTTTAAACCCCTGTCTCTGCCCTTATGTGTATCAATCTTCCCCTCTTTTCAGTCTCCTAAAACCACAGATGAGTGATCTCAGATTAAGACTTACTGAGAAAAAAAGATGTTTAATAATACTTATTGTTAAAAAACCAGTCTATTATGACTTAGTCTCATACCTTAACCCTTCAAATATTCTTTTAAAAGAAGACCTGAAAAAAAAAAACCCGAAAGCTGCTTTTTCTTCTGAAGCTCCATGCAAATTTAAGGAGTTGTTTAAGTCCTTCCCCCACTTTCTTCTACACTCGCCTCAGGTCTGAATTAAAGATCAAAGCACATTGCTCAAAGGTTTGCTGTACTGGTGTGCCACTTTCCTACAGCTTGATGCCAGCATACAGGCAAAGTAAGTCTCCTTGTTTTCTAACAGGGAACAGCTGCAGAAGATCACAATTCAGCCACTTAAAATTATGGCAAAATGTGAATGGCGGAGTCCAACATGAACATTTCTAGACCAAAAACTCTTATGGGGTGTTTGAGACAGAATTATTTTAGCACAGCTTTTAGCTGTGAATAAAGTTGGCAACATACTCAATTATGCAGATGCATTGTCTGCATTTTAGTGATACATTAGTATATGAAAAATGTACCCAATAGCTCAAATGCAAATACATTTCAAATTAATGTAGAAATAAGTTATCAGTAGATGATACTTACTCATCAAATCTTTAAACATAGTTTTCTCATGTGTTAGAAGATGATCAATAATGGATCTCCAACTGAGTAAGAATATAGAAGGAATTAGATAACCAAGAAAGAGCTGGTATGGATTCACTTCAGAAAAGATTTTGTTCAAACATTTCATATAAGGAAACGGTTTCCAAACAGCATTCAATATGCAGACTCATATTTTGTTTAACACAAACTGCATTCTAAGTCCTCCAGCTCTACTGGATGCAGTTCTCTAATCACTAAGGGGAGTATCAAGCATAAGACAAGTTTATTCTCCTGCAGTGTAATGAAAACTTCAATGCTTATAATGCATGTAGTACAATTAGTTGTTGAGACCCATTTTTAACATTACATTCTGTAGGAAAGTACTAAATAGAATTTACTTTCCATTATTCACCATTCTCCTTTAAAGCCTTTCTTTGCAAATTCAGAACAGAATCTTGGAGCGCTACAATCTCATGTCTTACTGAGTACATGAAGTGTCCATCTGGAAAAAAGCTGGATCCATGTACAATTCAACAACTTCTTTTTTCCAGGCACGCTTGGTATAGGCGTATCCACTCAATGAGCTGAGCAACTGAGCACCAGCACGAAAACTAGGAATGTTGTAGGCACTGAGGGAAGAGAACAACAATGATAAATACAGTTTGTTTGGTTTTTTAAAGTTAAGTTTATGTAATCAGAAAATAAATTCAAAATTTTCTCAATAACAGGCTATGTCTACATTAGCTCATAACTAGGAACAACAGGATAATCAGTAGATCAAAAAAGTTTATGCAGAAGTTCCTCACATTTCCAGTGTTCCTGGTCTGGGGAGATATTTTCAGATGAGACATATCACAGTACACCACTGCCTGTCTCCACTACATATGTAGTTCAAAACTCCCCCCAAATAAGTTTCCAATGAGCTTTGACTCCTTGTCATCATGCCCTTTTAGAAGGTACCACACTAGACTTCATCTGTCACCCAGATAACACACATCAGTTTTCACGTCATCTAAGCCTTTTTCTCCTTGTGCTGCTCTAAGCACCATCCCACTGCAAATTTGGACACCATGCTCTGCAAGGCACATTAGGGAAGGAGCATGGGGCTCAAGTTGAAACTGGTAGGAGCAAGGTGAAGGTACCCTGCATAAGCTGATGCTTGTCCTCTTTCAGTGAAGACAAAAATGCCAAACAACATCCTGCTGCAAATGCTTGCTATGGTAACTGCTTTGCCCATGGCTGAACAAAGGCTTCAGGTTGGTGAGGTGGTGCTCAAACTGGAAGGAATGTGACTTTTGGTTAAGAAGGGATGCTGTCAAGGTCTGTTGTGAGGTGGCACCACACATTCACAGAAGGCTTCAATAGCCCCTGTGTTTCCAAGGCGGAGGCTGCTGCTTTTCTGTGGAGCCCTGCATCCAAACTCCTGCCAAGCTGGGGAGGACAGAGGCATGAAGACAGTCTTGGAGATTACAGTCCAACTCTGAGCAGCACATGTAAGTAACATGAAAAACAACCAGCACATCTGTGGGCCTTATGGTGGCTCCACACTCTTAAGCAGTGATCATCTCACTATGGTTATGGCTACACAGATCACAAGGACTGCAGGTCTTGCCATGTTGACACTGGACACCTGTAGGCATCTCAGCAACCTCATTAGGACTCTGAAGCTTGTGTCTTTTGAACCATCAGATCAAGAGGGACAGTGGTATCTTCACTGTGAGAAAAAAAAATAATGCCAGTGTTCAGATCTCTATTTGTATTGCAGAAGTCATTATTTATCCCCTGCACCACTTCACAAGAATATCCTCACATCAGTGCTGTCCATGGCAATTTTAACTATGCCGTTTCTACACGTGGGTCAGAAATGGAATAAGAGTTTGGCCTGCAGCCACTGGCTCACAGAAGGTCAAGAACAGCAGCATGATGCCAGTGTTCCCAGGAAAAGTTTAATTGTGTGCAGCATTTTCCTTATCTGCTGCAAATAGCAAGGGCACTGGCTGCATGTGTATGATGGCATATGCCCCAATCAACAAAAGTGACATATGGTCTGTACATCAAGAATATGACTGGGGGGAAGTAGGCAGAAAACACTGTATTATATACAATGGAAAATGCACAAATATAATGATTAGAAAACAATTTCACAAAATTTCTTTGTATCATTTTTAATCCATCCCCCTTGAGAAAGAGCATGGAAATGTCTTCAAACCCTGCTGTACTCTCAGGCTTACTGGCTTTAATGCTCACTTTCCAGTGACACTCAACCCATCTTCTCTTTTAGGCATGCCTGGTGGTATCTTCCCTGAACCTCTATACCTTTTTTTGCTTTTGACTCTATGCTGGCTAGTAGTTTTGACTGTCACCCCTTAGCCCCTGTCTCCCTTGAGCTGTGGCTGATGCTCTCCCACACCTTAGTATAAATTGGTCTGCTCAAAAAAACATACTAGCCAAAAGGTAGCAGCCAGGAGGAAGGAAAGCTTGATAACAGCTACAGCAGCTGCAACTCAGGAAAATGAGCTGGCATTGAGGGAAGAGAAGAGGAGGGTTGTTTCCTGCCACTTGGCAGAGAGCTGCTAGAAAAAGGAGGATTTGCTTTCTAAGATATCTGTGAATAGCACAGAGACTAGGGTGGAGAGAAGTGCATGAGGAAGGCTAAGAAACCAGGAACAACTGATATGGCCCTGGAAGAGGGAAGGGAAACCCCCACAGCAAGGACATGTTCTCCTCTTCCTCCTCCTTTTCCTGTGGGAAAAGGGTTATACAGCTGAGCTGACAAAGGGCATCATCCATCTCTCCCACACCTATGATTTTAGCTGAAAAACTAGGCAGAGTATAGGGAGATACTACAGTATCTCTTGCTACTTCATGATGGATCCTGTGACTTGCCTAGTGCCCTGCTGCCCCATCCTACAACCTCTCTCCATAAGGGGAGCTTTGAGTAAAGGCTAAAAACGCAGATGGGAAGAATACCTACAGCTAAACAGAGATAGCTGTCACAAAATTCAAACAACAAAAGGTTTTAGCTCCTAGGGAAAATACAGCTCATACTTTATTAGAATGGAAACAGAAGAAAAAGCAAAAGTCTTACAGAGTGGTAAAAAAGAAAAAAAAGAAAAAAAGAAAAAAAAAAGAAATCAGACTTAAGAAAAATCACATGGGCAGAGAGAGAAGTCACCTGTGGTTGCGTAGATAAGGAAATACATAATAAAGCAAACGTGAAATCAATGGCACAGCTTTCTCCTTCTCATCGCTCCGGTAAACCATGTCCAAAAGAGAAGCAAGAACCTTAAAAATGAAAAGAATATCTCTTTAAACCTCTAGTTGGTATTTCTGACACAAGTGGAAAGCATGCCATATTTCAGGCTAGAATGTCCGTGAACATGGGATGTCTCAATAAAGATTTAAGCTCCTATTTAATCTACCAGGAAAACCTAATGCATTCCTTTGCCCATTAATATTAATAAAACAACCACTCCACAGATGAGAGCAGAGAGCAGCAACTATAAAACATTCCTACTTACTTCTGCAAGGAGAGAAAGAGCTTGGACACTGTATATTGAAGGAGCAGAGGCAGAAACCATTGAAGATGGTGCCACTGACGTATCTAAAAGAAGAAAAATAATTTCGTTTTCCCTTCAGATATGTTTAAATTTTGCTTTTTCCCAGTTTTCTTCCCCAAGAGAACTGTTATTTGCATACTGATACCACAGTGGAACGCTTCTGGGCATGTTGCCACAATGCGGTCCCTCATGCCCCATGCTGTTCTGCCACATTTATTGCATGCACCTGCAATAGATTTTACTCTGTACTATATGCAATCTGCAAATATTTACTAAACTTGCTTAAGCTGACATTGTTATTGAAGCATAATGAATTTTTTTGTTTGTTTTATTTTTGTCTGTATTACTCCCATCTTATGCAATCTACTCACTATCAAACACCTTGTACTCTTCCCTGGCTTAAGCAGAAAAGATGAAGCAGCAGAAAGTCAGACAAAATAACATTACCATTCAAATCTTCAATGTTGAAGTCATCTGGTAAAATCTGAGGCTGAGCTTTCACTTCTAAGTTCCGGCTCAGCCAGCTAGTCTGTTCCAGAGATGAACCAGCAACAGTCCCTACAGCCTCCAGGATTTTTTGTGTCACCTCCTATAAAACAACCAGATGATGTGGCATCAGATGAAAGCTGTCATCACTTGGTCAATCCAACAAAATCCTTTAGTGTCCATATAATGGAACATGCCAGGAGGATCAGAAGTAGGCACCTGAATCTCTTAAGAACAAATGCTTCTCTGGTTTAGCTATGTGTGCTCTCAAGACAAGTAACTACTCCTCACTTATCAAATAAGAAAAGGCAAGAAAATGAGAAGCAGGAAAAACTTGAAGTTATCTTATCATGGAGGTTTTAGTCATGATTTTTCATGCAAGCCATTACCATTAATATAGTATCAATTTGGCATCAGTCCTGCCACATACTACACATGAGCTGTCATCTATCAAAGATGTGATCTGAATTGTTCAGCCCCTCAGAAATGGCACACCAACGCCTTTATTGTCTTGAACACCGCTCCTTTTTATTCCTTTTGTATTTGGAGAACATTAAGTGAGGCAGGGTTTTCATTTTATGGCAATCTATCTGTTTGTATTTCAGTCTTTCCATTGGGGTTAAGCAAGACATAGCATCAAACCACGTGCACACTGACACTTTAGCATATTTAATTCCCAGTGAAAGAAAAAGCTGGTCACTCTAATGAAACCAAATCCCAAGTGTCCAAAGCAAAACAGAGGTCACTTGTTAAGAGGCTATATGATAGTAAGATGACAAAACTGTCTTTTTGTTATCATCATCATTTTGCTGGCAAGTGTCTGAAGCAGAAGTGGAGACTTAAATTTCTCTGTTGGCACAAAAGTACTACAACCCTGATGTTGTCTGACCTCATCCCGTAGCATTACTTTGTCTCAGAGCCAAAACTGCACCTACATAGGTAGGGCTTAAACTGTTCTGGTGAAATCGCAATCAGCACAGGAAGAGAATCCTGCTCTACTCTGCTCCTTCTTTAAATAAAAGATGAGCTGACAGCCATTTGCATTGCCAAACACAGCTATGAGCCTCACAGATAATTATGCTACTGATTTACCTAGATAGTTTTGAGATTTCAATACTTACACATATGACATGAACTCATGACATCACACTTGTTCTATAATGTAAATTCTCAGAAAAATAATAAAATTACCCAGGGAAGACTTTGAAAAGTCCATAGTTACCACTGCAATTCCATGGTGGTTTTTGTTTCGTTTGTTTTGTTTTGTTTTTTTTTTTTTCCTTCACAAAATTTTGTTAGAGACGTTCCATGCATCATATTTGATGCATGTCTCTCATATTTGAGTCTCCTCTGTTAACCAGGCCTAAGCTAAAACATGTGGATACACATTCCACTTTCTAAAAGCACAGGTGGATTCAAAGTACAGATCAAGTCATCTCCACTTTTACTTAGATATACAGTGACAGATTTATAAGCTAAAACAGGCATACACTGTACCTGCAAGTCTTTTTGGTCTTTTTTGTTTTCTAGAGTAGGTGTCCTAGTCACAAAGTCATTCAGAGTACTGTGGGAAAATAATTCACTCTGAGTTAGTAATTGGGCAGGTCTACTCAATGCATCTGTAAACATTCTTCTCTCTTATCCAGTACCTGAGAAGAATAAAGTATCCAGGAGGAGCCAAGTTCAACTGCACAGACTCTTTTAGAAGTCCTAACAAGGACTGGAAGTTCTCCTGCAAGGCTGAGGCAGGTAGTCTGCCAAAAAACACAACACAAAAACACACCCAAATCTGAAGTTAGAGTTAAGGAAATAAAAAACAACAATACATGGGTAACTTGGTAGCCTAAAGGTTTCTATCGAGATCAGTCCTTTAAATCCCACTCCTTCCTCACTGATCTAACAACGTGGTATAAATATCCAGCAGCACAGGCAACATACATACATCAGTAATAGCTACATGCAGTGTGCCAGCCAGCACTATAAGAGGGATGGGTCATCAGGGGAAAAGGAATAAATTTAGCTGATGACTCCACTGCATGCCAGCTTACTTTATCTCCATTCCTTATTGCATACAGTCTGGTATATTCTAAGGCTTCTGTACAAGAAAAGCCAAGCATGTGAAGAAGAGTTTTGATCAAAGTAAAATTTCTAAACAACAGCCTGACCCACTACACGTCCAGCACTAACTGCAGCTATGTCAGTTTGATTGACTTTAGAAGTTCTCTATCCATTCATCTGGCAACACTGAAGAGGTAAAGAAAAAGATCATAAGATATTATACAAGCATCTTGCTAATGAGATGACTGAAGTATGTTGCTCTATTAGTATGAAATGAAGCTTTCAGACTGGCATTATCAAGAGATCAATGGAACTTAATGTCATAGCCCAGTTGTTTTGTCTCTATGTTAATTAACAATGAAGTGGCAATAGCCATTTCCTGCCTAAAGGTGTTGTGACATTGTGACATGAAGATCAAAGTAAAGTAGAAATAGTGATGCTAGCTGTTATCCTAACAGAAAATTATCTTCTGTAATGACTGGATTACCTTTGTATGAAAGCATAACTGAACTGCAGCACTGGAATATCTACAAGAGAAGATTTCTGAAAAACAAAAGCAAACCCACAATTACTTGCTATCAGGGAAGGTAAAAAACCCAAACAAAAAAAAAAAAGGTCCAAGCTGTTGAATAGTTGTGTCCAATGGTTAAAACATCTTCACAGAAGCCACTTGTCCTCTGACAGGTGACTAACTGTGATAAAGCAGTACAATGGAATTCAGAGCTTTAACAGAGGACCCTAGTTCAGAAGTAGTCACATTGCTTTGCAGTATCTGCTACAGTTTATTCAGAGCTGTAGGAGCTCCTATAATGGCATGTATAGTAGCAAAAATTGTTTCCTTGAAAGCCAATTGGAAGACAACAAACTCAGGGAGCTTATAAAAAGACTGGAGGGGGCCCATTTACAAAGGCCTGTAGTGAAAAGATGAGGGGTAATGGTTTTAAATTAGAAAGGAGTGGATTTAGATTAGAAATAAGGAGGAAGTTCTTTACCAAGAGAGTGGTGGAGCACTGGAACAGGTTGCCTAGGGAGGTGGTTGAGGCCACCATCCCTGAAGACATTCAAGGTGGGGCTTGACAAGACTCTGAGCAACCTGCTCTAGTTGAGGATGTGCCTGCTCTCAGCAGGGGGGTGGACCAGATGACCTCTAGAGGTCTCTTCCAACCCAGACATTTCTATGTTTCAGTGTGAAGTATTTCTAACTGTTCAGATGAGGTTAGAGAGACAGAAATGCATTACTGAGTTGTACTAACTGCAGCAGCTTTACCAAAATTGTGACCATCTTCAGTACTGGAGAACACCGCACTTCTTAATTTCCAACAAATTCTATAGCAATATATTCTGAAGTACCTACTTAAACTGATGGATCAAAACACAGAATCCCACATTCTGGCAAACATAACTTATTCAGGAGCAAAAGAGAATCACACATTTTAAAAAGTCCCACCTAAACATTCCTTCTAACAATATTAAGATGACACATAGGAACAGATCCAGAATAGACTATAATAAGAAGCTGCAATAGTCTTCATGGTTACCTCTTCGCCTTTGATTTGTGATGGTTTCTTGACTACCTCTTTGACTAGATGTAATATAGTGTCAATTTTCAATGTGTTAAGAGAACATACTAAGTCCACAAGAATAAGCTGAGATGCAGTAGCCACTGGAAGAATCTGACAAAACAAAACAAAACAAAACAAAAAGACACACCCCTCAGATCACTGTGCCAGGAAAAACATGAAGTTGAAAAAACAGCTTTTTGTGTGATTACTCAAATATCAGAGTATCACTTATAAAAAACTTACATTAAACAAGGTAAATCAAATGTGCAACAGTTTGCCATATATAGATGTTCTGCCAACACCTTCATGAAAACAACTTCATTATGTGCAAATGAAAGCAGAAAAAAAAAAAAAAAAGGTGTTCTACTCGGAACAAATGCTTAGTTCCAATGCATACAACTCTCAGCTTTGTCTGGAAATTTAGCTGATTCATGGTCTTTAAAATATAACTGGCAAGTTGCAATGCTAAGATTACAATCCAGTATTAAATAATAAAAATTAAAGGAAG
>JANHGN010017621.1:11247-33359 GCA_024605025.1 Megaceryle maxima | reverse complement strand
GGAGGTTGGACTAGATGATCTTTCAAGGTCCCTTCCACACCCTAACGTTCTGTGATTCTGTTACAAGAAAAAAAAAAAAAAAAGTTAAAAAGCTACTCTGCTCTAGTCTACTATTAATTGTAACAAGTGGAGCTAAAATAAAACTGGGTTAAGGCAAGAATTATCTTATTTTTTTAAAGTGCTAGAGCAGTACTAACCTACTGTAAGCACAAGAGAATAGGATCAAAATATAAAACACATACTGTTTCTCCTGACAATTTTTCTTTATGCTTCCTAAGCATAAAATGTTTGATGAGATCAGATAGAAAATGAGAAGGATAGCAACAGGGGATTTTATGCTTTAATTTTTTTTAATTTCTTTTTTAAGAGCTAATTTTTTTCCTTGATTACATGCTGTGGAACAAGGAAGGAATATATTAGCTCTATGTTTGTACAACAACAGTATAGTACAGTAATGAGACAGACAGGTGACACGGAAGTTTCTTTACACAAAACTACCAGACACTTCTCCACTGTCTTCCTGCTCTGCTCCAGGAAACAGCCCTGGCTACTTGAGCCAAACAGTGCAGAGTGCCTCATATCCATACCACTCCCAGCAATCCCAGACCTGAAAAGACTGCCAGCCTTCACAGGACTCTGCGCTTGGAGTGAACCCTGGCTCTGTACCTGTCTCAGTCTTCCTCAGTTGCTTCTTACAGTCACATTTTTCTGCTCCACATTTTACACACAGATCATATGTGGTTCATAATGGTTCTCATTAGAGATCTTAAAAGGGACACCTTGAGCTGTAAAACTTAGCTTGTCAAGGAAAAGACACCTTGCCATGTTCCTAATTTTGGGTTGCTGGAGGTCATCTTCAATTTCAAATATCTCTCTTTGCTTCTACATTTGCTCTGAGATACCTTGAGACATATGCCAGAAGGACTCAGCTCTCCCACTGAATCAAGATGGATGTTTTTTTGACAAATAGACATTTTAATTTTTAGAAGTTAACAGAATTAGGGCAATTTTTTTTTTTTGCATGTCATGTACCCTAAACAGCAAGATGTTCCTCACAACCTGTCTGATTATTTTAACATGATGCTGAGAAAATAATTAACAAAAACTATTCTGAAGAAAGAAACCTGTTATGAGAGTGCATAGTGTGCTGGGGTAAGTGAATGAGATTTGCCTGTCGATCCTGCCTACATGAACATTTCCTGGACTGACACAGTCACCAAACTGCTCCTGGATTTCATTTGGTTGCAGACCTAGTTTTGCTCGAGAAGGGATCCTGTGAGCAATGAACACACATGCAGTGTGGATCATCTGGGAATGGCAATGAGAAGCGTGGGACAAGATCCCAGAGCAAAGCAGGGAGCAATCCAAACCAACAGTGTAGGTTCAGCCACTGTAATAGAAATGATCATTAGGCCTTCAACTAGCATGACTTACTCCTGAACTATTTTAGGCATTGCTAGAGGTACCTGGACAAGGAGGAATCTATGGAACTGAGACAAGACAGCTCAGGGCAATAGGATACCATTGCACTTCAGAGACTATCTTCAGTAGGTGTTCAGGAGTGTGCAATGCTATGATAGCACTTATAGTTTTAGTCCAAGAACAATTTTACCTGCTGATTTTTTCTGTTTGATGTAGTGGATGGACGTGCGCTGTGTCTTTGGATGAAGCAGCAGCAGCAGGACTGGTTCAAGAATCCGTGCAACATCATTAAGTGAAAGAGCACGGATCAGCCAGCCCTGTGCTGCAGCACCAATTGCGCCATCTGAACAATTGAGACTGTCCAGTACCACAAACAGAGACCTGAGTGAAGAAATCAGAACGAAGTATAATTGAAATCCCTAAAAAAGTGAATGCAAACAACAAAATAGTGGCAGGGATCAGGCAGCACATGTTCAAGTAAGCACCAGAGAATGGCTCATGTCTGTTAACAATAGCTTGATTGTGCACATTTTCCCAAGCTGAGGTCAAGTACACATGCATTTGTAGAAGTGAGATCATACATGTACTCACTCTAGAAAAGCAGCATATATTCAAGTTCTTTCACATATTTATTCAGAAAAACTTTTAATGCCCTTGTCCCATTTTATACAAAGGTTATGATCTTGCGAAGAGAAAGTAAAACTAAAATTCTTTTTGTTGCTTTGCACAAGTAGCTGGTTCTGTTTAGTCTGGGAAAAAAAAAAATCAGTCTAATCCACTACAAGATAAAGAAATGTCTGCTATGCAGAAACTTGTCTACAAGCTATTCTTCATATATAAAACTCTTTCTATATTTACAGAAACTTCCTTCACACATAAAAGTGCACCATGCATGCAGTGTTTTGCAAAGGTAATAGTGCAAAAAAGCTGAAGATTTTATTTTTGCTCATTTTTTGTTCTTTCTATAGCGAAATTTTTCCCACCAAAAAACCCAAAAAAAAACAAAAAAAAAAAAAACAACCCAAAAAAACCAACCCCCAACCCAACAAACCCAAACAATCAAACAAAAAAACCCCCAAAAAACACCACACCCCAAACCCACAGAACAAAGCATGATATAGATAAATGCATAAATGTAAGTCTAAGTGGAAATGCAAAATACCTATCAAAGGACCGATTGTGAGAAGTCACTCTGCTCCCTTGGATCTCTCTGGTAAGATGCCACATGACAGAGAATCTGAACAGCGCTTCCAGCCTTGTCCCCTTTGCATGGAAACAAGACAGATACATATTTTTTGCAGCATTTATCTCTGAGTAAAGTTTTAGTGATTTTTAAACTTCTAGCAGAACAATAATTATTGTCTAGATGACTGATAATCCTTCCAGGGTAGTTTGAGACACTTTCCTATTTTGCAATAAACTAAACTGAAATGCCACGTATCAAAGAATGCACAACCAAAACTTAACAGCCACAGTATTTGTAGGAGCAAAACAGATGTGCCAATACACCAAACGTGTTTCAGGACTCTCGTGTATAAACATTTTAGTCTTGGTTTGGTGTTAGGGAGGTTTAAAAGTTGGATAACAAATGTGAAGACCTTGCTATATTAAGTAGGGTATATTACTGGTAATTTTGCTTGAAAGCTTTTAAAATATTTCCAAACAGTTTCCAAACAATTTCTAAGTTTCAAAATTGCAAGAGCAACATATGAAAACAATACTGAAGACTGAAGGTGGCTGGTTTAAGTTTCATTGTGCAAGGCACTTTCACAAATATACTGTAAGTTATTTAAGAACTGTTCTGTCATTAAACTAGGCAAGTAAAATAATTAATAACTGGCTCACTTCAAATACAGCTTACTTATTATTAGATCTAAATTCTAAGGTGGACACAGGGTCAACACTATTACCTTGTAAGTGCATGTCAACATAAAGTCTCTTGTTGGAGTATGAAGTTCACAAAATTAACATAAACCAAAATTATTTTAGAGTTACTGGTGGAGGTGGCTCAGTTTGGAAATACTGACAAAACCTGCAAGCTTTTAGATACTACATGATTTGGGATAAAACTAAGAAAGCTCCAGCATTGACTGATAGAGCTTTTATCTAGGCATTAAGTTTAGCAGTAGCCCCATGATGAATAAAACTCAGGGAATTGTAAAGGTGCAGACAGAATCTTTCAGACTATTTGAAGACAGAGGTAACCATGGGATTGAAAATGTAGGGTGGAAGGGAACTGGACAGTCTGGGAAGGACTGGAACAACTCTACAGGGATGAATGGGCTTCACTGAATACAGGACTTACTTTATCACAGTCCAAGAGTGCGTGGCAGATAATGTCTTCGCAGATATTTGCTGATGGTGCCAAGCAGTGCAGCCTGTAGAACAACTCCACACAGGCAATATGATGCTCCCGTGTCTCTTTGTTCAGCTGATTCCAGAGCACACAGGCTACTCTCTAAGAAAAAATAACAACAGTTATTACTATTAATTATAGTAATAATAATTATTATTCATAATAATTATACAGGCTGTTTCTTTCCTGTCTCAAAATCTTTCCATTGCATAAATGCCCTCTATTACCAAAAGGGATTTCCAAATTGTCTTAGTTGAGCAAAGAGCAAGAATTCAGGTCATACACTCGGCCCTAAAGGAATGCAACTTTCTTAGCTTAGCAGGACATATAATTCCAATGTACATGCACCAGAAGTTAAGAAAAGCATTTTTCATTCTTTTTCCTGGGTCAAAAGCATAGCACATGTGTCAGGCAAAACAACTGGAAACACAGTAATTAAAAAACAGATCTTGGAAATGACCCTTACACCAATACTAAATAAATGGTCAGGAGAAGGGAAGCACCTTTGAAAGATATATACACTGAAATCAAGGAGGACAGAATGTTTTCATTATTATTCACCCACTACCATTTTCTCTTATTTGAAAACTCAGAATAGTATCAGAGTTCTCTAAAGTGTACCTACCAAGCTAATGAAACCAAACCCTTTAAGTCGGAAATCAACTGTACCTACCCCCAAGAACTGCGATACAAAACCAGCCAGCAATGTGAAAATATCCTGCCACTTCGGGAAGAACTTGAAGAAGATTGCAAATTGCTTTCAAATGCTTGTAGAAGATAAAAACAGCAGTGTCACTGGAACACAAACACCCTGCCCCCAAACATCTATGCAAATAACATTTGCTTTCTCATCCTATCCTTAAAGGTCCAGTGTAGCCGAGTAGTAAAAAAAAAAAAAAAAAAAAAAAAGAGATACCTGGTAGAAATCCGTTTTCTCAGAGATGATCTTTAGAACTACAGGAGCAATGGGAGGAAGGGTGACCATCTGTAGCTTTCCAAAGAAGGGGTTGTGGCCAGACACTTTGTACCGCTTTATTCTGTCTTCTATCACAAGTGCCAGTGACTGGGAATGGTTGATCACCTCCAGCAGCGTGAAGATGGACACATTCTGAACATAGCAGTCATTCACACAACAGCATATTGTCATTAAAGACTTCAGCCACAGAGGGAAGCTGGTATCACAACCTCCTTGGAAGATAAGTGAGAAAAAAGTTTTTGAATTATCTCAAGGTTATGCTCAAATTTTCAAGAATTCTTCAATCAAGCCCACAAGACCATGAGATAAAAACGACTGCCCAAATCCAACTCTCATGCTATCAGGTCCCTTACTTCAGAAGGGACTTGCTTCAAAGCAAGTTATATTCTTTTCCCCATTTCTCCCAGCAGAAAGCTCTTGTGGGACCTCAGTAACCTAGTAACTGGTGTATTCCAGCTTTCTGGTTTATGTTTCTTCCCAACTAGTTTTTACAGCTGCTGTTTTCCAGCTATCATTGTCAAAAACAAGAGGTCTGATCCAAGGATGCTCTTTCGGATAGTGTTGAGGTGTGTCATTGCAGAAACCATGAAGCACACAAGGAACTGTTTAAGTTCAGCTACCTTGCTGCCCACATGGAAGGCACTGCACATGCACAAAAGTATCCATGTCAAGCAGACAGTTCATCCATGTAGATGATGGGCATATCATCACTTTGCTAAGAAAGACTGCAGAAATTTGTAGCGAGGTGAGGAAGAGAATCCAATTTTCCAGTTTCCCACATCTCCATTCATTACAAACCTATCTTATCAACAAGCCTTCAGGTCAATAACTGCTCCTGCTAAAGCTAATGAATAAACTTGAATTCTCAGAACAAACAGGCTCTCTGGTTATACAAGATTATTCTTACATGTTTCTTACATCAGATTCCTTTGCATTCTGAGGGTTAGGGAAAGAGCTGGTTTTGCTTCTGTTATGGGTTAGAGTTGCAGGTGGGCACGCACTGACCAGAACAGATTTCCTGAATACCCTGAACAATGCCACAAGACTCTACAGGCCAAAAAGTCTTTTCATTCCCTCAGCTACAAGTTTTGTAGTGAAAGCTTTCAAAAGAATGTGAATTTAAAAAGCTTGGTAAAAAATGTCCCTCAGCTACAAGACACAAAACACATGCTGATATGGGCAAGTCTTTAATTCATATGTAACTTGCCTTCAGCCCTGTCAAGAGGCCTTACTACTGGCCCTGGTCATGTACATTACAAATAGCCAAGCTCACACTGATATTTGCATCCTCAAATGCTCGAGCTGCCCAGTAAAGGAAACTTTTCTTACCAGGAACCTGAAACAGAGAGGAATACAACTGTTCCATCTCCTCCTCCGAAAGATAGACTGGGAATGTGGTACAATCCAACAAAAGGTGACAAGCTGCAGCAAAAGCTTCCTTGCAGTCACCTCTAAGGGGTCCCAGTACCAGCATCATTTGTTCAAAGTCCCATTCCTCCTCCTCCTTTTCCTTTTTGTTACCAGAGTCGCAGTCAGAAGGAAGAGGATCAGAACTCTTGTTCTTGAATGGTGATCCTCGAACTGAGAACAAGTCTGAGAGCATTTGTTTAAACTGAGGTACAGTGATTTGCTTTGCATCCCATGGGCTCTTTTTCTTACTAGCACCTTCAGGTAATCTGTAGCCATTCTCTTTTTTCTCTTTTCTGCTCAGATTCATTGCCGAAATGCTTTCGTTACTTGTTTCTTGAAACTGCACCCCAAAAATGTATTTACTGGAAAACTTGGCAACTAGCTCTTGGATACAATACAAAGTCTTCTGAATGCTCCCCCCTTTCTTCCAGACATCATCTCTCTCAAAGGTCACAGTTGGCACCCCTGAGTGCTCAGAGAGCTCTGGGGAGGAAGTACTTAGGCCAATACCACTGTCTTCTGACTTCAGGGGAGGGAATGGAGTCTCATCTTCCTCCTGCAGCACAGACTTTCTCTCCAAGGTTATGTCCACATTTTCCTTATTCATTGGGCTCTAAAACAGGAATGTTAATGTGGTTAATGTGTCACTGCATAGATTACATTAGGCTATGAACTGTGGCAGGCACTAGTGAACAGCAATGACCAAAAAAAAAAAAAAAAAACCCAACAAACAAACACCAAACCCAAACCAAAAAAACCCTAGTATCTGCAATTTCCAGATACAGAATATGGAAAACCATGAGACAGTTATTTGTAAGCAATTCAATTCAATTGCATTTAAAACCTAACAAATGTTTGTTTAATCCTCACACTAACTCATCAAACACCAAGAGATCCATAGCTAGCGATACTTAGCAAATGGAAATGTTTCCTTAAAACCAATTAATCACTACAATAGTATTGCATATATTGGATTATTTCTAGTCAAATGCATGTATTTGTTCTATGGCAAACTTTGGCAGGCTGTGCTTATGTGACTGCTTTATGCCATCTATTCCCCATTGCCTATCATGGTCTCTTGCACACAAATACCACATCGTGTTAAACTAAAATATTAATTTAAAGCATTGCAGACCTAACCAGCTGTAAAGCTAGCCTTGATTTTGCAACTTAAATATTTAGCAACTGCATGTGCTGAGTGCCTTTTCAAAGCCATTAAGATCACATTCTTTTCAAGGGATAGGATTATAGCCCCAGTTTCAGACAAGACTATACTCCTTCACTGTCACAAATAATTCAAACAAGTCAGAATAGAATAACTAGTAAGAATAAGAAGGCATCAAATAGCTCTGGAAGGGACCAAAGAAGATAAGTTTCAAAAATGGTAGTTGTTGCAGTTATCGCCTAGGTCTAAGTTAAGAGAATTAGCATTTTAAAATAAATTCTGTTACTAACAATTTTAAACATCAGTGAGTAGTTGAAAAACACCTACCCCATTTCCACTTCCTGTCTCAATGTCCAAATAGGAAGGGGGCATTTGCACTTTGCTAAGCACCTTAAAACAAGTCTTTAAGGCATGAGTGAGTTCTGGTAAATCTAATACTTCCATATTTTCCAGGAGAGACTGCACCATATAACTGAGCATCTGTGGAAGATACTGAGACTGCACTTCAGAGTAGAGTTCCTTAAAAGAAATAAAAATAGTTAAAAATAGTTTTCACACATTATCATTCCAACAATTGACAAAGTCAGTTCATGAATAGTTAAGCGGTGCAAACTTGCTTCAGTGCTATTTCTTCTTTCTTCATTCTACATGATGAACACTCAATCATACCCTAAAAATCTTATGATAGTCTGCCAGCTACTAAGAGACCAAAAAGTCCCAGCATATTATTTACCCAAGAAGCATTCCTTTGATAGAATCACAATATTTTAAAATGTAAACAATTTCTATCATGCTATGGAGCAGCATGGATAGGCACTTATAAGTCAGCACATAAAACTATATTTTGCAGGACATAGCATGCATATGCACATGTATATAAATTCATTTTATTTTAGTTAATCACAGTATGAACTATTTGACTTTAAGTTTCTTAAGATTTCAAAGCAGTTAACTTCAGGTTGCCTTACCAAAGGAATCACGTCAAGAAGAAACACCAATAGTGTGCAGAGCTCTGAAACTGTAGGAGGAGTGCTAATATTTTCAAGAGGGTATCTCATCTGTGTTGATTTGTTTCTGGATTGAGAGAAACATTATTATATAAGCTTTTTTCCTGTCAAAATTCTTGTTGCAATAAAAATGCTTCAATAAAAACAGAACAATATACCGAACAGTCAGGCATTCTGAAGCAAAGTAAAATGGGACTTCTAACACAGCAGGATAAAACATTCTGTCAAAACCACCTAAACTGCAGCTTGCATGTGGGATGCTAAAGTGCTTCTAATTTTCAGATTGAATTTCTATACACAATCTTACTACTTAAACTACAATCTTCTCTCTTCTATTTAGAAAGAGTTTAAAAGCTAGATATTTACTTTTCTTGAAAACAAAAACAAAACAACCCCAGTTATTCTTCCAAGGAAGACCTCTTCACCTCCCCTCCCTTTACCTCCTTCAGTGGTCATTTCAAAAGTAAATTCTTTTGTTCTTAAGTTGCTAGTTTCCATCTATTTACCTGTTTGCATTCTTAAATTTTTTTTTTTTTTTTTTAAGATGCAACTTACATATCTATCTGATTCTAACATGTGCTATGACCCTTCCAGAAATTAAAGGCTTCAGTACATTTTAAGCTACAGATAGCTGTTAAGTCACGTTTTTTAAGAGGAGTACTATTGTTTGACAACATAAATACCTGAAACAATCTTCGAAACATTTGGTCATGTAATCCCAAAGAAAATCCGTGCTTAAGGATGTGATCAACAAATTGACTGTTTTGACAATTTCCGAAGCATTTTTGTTCTCTTTGATTGCACTGTGAAAAAAACCAAACCAAAACAAAACAAAAAACCCAACAGATGTCAGTGAAGATTCCACAGTATTAACTGATGTGCTCTAAAATATTTTCCCCCCTTTCTCTACAAGCTAAAATACATTGATTGCTTCAAATCAAGGACTAAGTCATTCTGGCATAGCGAGAGTTTGAGTATCTTTCTCCCAGAGGAAATAAATCAAGTTTTCAACTTGGAAAATCAAAAGGCTAAGAGGTCTGTTGCCAGACTGATTCTTGGCCAATATAACTGGTTTTATAAACACCCATCGCATGCAGTATACTTCATTTTCTTCTCTGCTAATCAAAGAGAAATCAAGCATTTGTGGGTAGGGAAACAAAAGTCAGAGAAAAAAAGCTCATGTTCTGTACAGAAGGTCACTTTGTTAAAAGCCTAACCTTCCTTAAATGAGTTATATTAAGCTTAGTAAAATCTAAGTGATACAGTCTCAGTTCATAGTTGAAAACTTGTAGTTAGTTATACCTTGCAAGTATGTTGCCACTTTGATTGTAGCTAAGTTTGAGATTAGAACCAAGTGCATCTTTGCAGTAGGAATAAAAGGCTCTAATAACTTCAAGGAACAGATCCCCAACAACCTGTGGCCCTACAATGGAAGGAAAAAAGAATCCAGTAGTTGCACCAAAGTGATTGTTAAGCAGCTCAGTCACAAACTTGTACAGACTTAAATTAAGGGTAGCTAGACTAAAAAAAGCCCACAATCACCCAAGTAGGAAGAAAATGTTTATGTGGCTTTTTAAAATGTCAGATTTACCAATTAAAATAAAATTAAATATGAAGATAAATATTTGTTTATGGATTTGTTTGTTTGTTTTTTTAATTCTAGTTAAATACCACCTATTTTTAATTTTACAAATGTTTTAAAGTAATACTTGGAAAGCCATAGCACTAGTACTACATTATACTTAAGTCATTTCCATAAGGCACCTGCAGTACAATCATTTATAAGTGAGCATAACCATAACTATAAACCTACAGTTCACATATGAAAAATAATCACCATGTCTGTATCCATAAGGAAAACAGTAGATTTAACAATACACATTTAACATTGATTAAATTGAGGGACAAAAGCTGGTAAAAAAAAAAAAAAAAAAAATTGGCAAATCAAAAAGTTCAAATGCCTAAATATATTTTGAAAATGCATATTTATTAAGAGTTTTAAGCAGAAAGTACAAGCTAAGTGTGTGCTGACAACTACACCCAACTTTCAAGGGTCAGCACTGTTTTATCTGAAATTGTCTATAGAGGAGATGAACAAATAAGTACAACACCCTAAACATGGAACCATTAAAAAAAAGAAAAAAAGAAAAAAAGTAGTATATAAAGCATTATGAGTACTTCTAAAAAGGGAAAAAAAAAGTTAAAGTGACTAAGAGTAGCAGAAAAGGTCAAAGATTTTTGTTCTTTTTTAGTTTGCTACCTTTAAAAAAAAAAAAAAAAGTTGCATTGCTAAGTCCATTTCAAAAGGAAGAAAGTCATATTGGCTTAAGGCACAAGAAGTTATATTTTATGTGCTGACTGGAACAGAAAGATTAAACTGTATAATACAGTTCAGCTAAATAACCCTTAGGTTTTTTTAAAAAACAGCTAAAACCAGCAGAAGAAAACATTAGCACCACTGTCTTATTAACAGACTAACAGCATTCAGTTGTAGATAGGCAATACAGAAACCTCATTTTTCCTGGCAGTGCTTTGATAATTCTTTAACAGGAAACATGCTGAAAAGGTCTTTCCTGATCCATGAAAGAGGATAAACTTACTAGATAAGCCTGTAAAATGAACTACATGCCACTCAAGTGTTTAGTCTCGGTACATGAGTTTTATTCTAAGTCTACAGGCTTAGTCAATGGCAACATCATTCCCCAACTCAGGATAATACCCAGCACAACACTTTGGGATACAGTCAATCGCTAAGACACTATTAGCTTCTAACTAATACCAGCTAACTAGTCCAGAGGCTTCTCATACCTGTCAGATTCAAATATAATTTCAAAGATTTATCTGTACATATATGGTTCATATAGAATACTATTAAATCCTAAAAATTTGTTAAGTCACTTTGGCTTAATTTTTTGATGCAAAAAAGGAGAACTTGACCTTTAAAATACGGGCAGGCAGAGCCTCGCCCTTCTGGTGCTGGCAACTTCATGTACACAACAGGACAGACACATGACAGGGAGGAGAAGGAAATTCTTCACAGCTCAGTCATGAAGTCTCAAACTATAGCTCCCACAGCAGTGTCAGGCTGGTAGAAGCTGGAAGGGCCACTGACAGAGGCACCCCTACCTTCCCACACCTGTAACAGTTTATTTCCAGCTGGAGCACCTGCAGGTGAGTCCTACTGTCAGCAGAAGCACCATAGGCTCACTGCCTGGGGGAACTGCAGTGTCTGGAAAAGCAATACTGTCATGAGAATCTGATGCAAGTGCATAGGAAGTCTTGCAAACATAGTCAAGCACTGGAAACAAACTCAGGCAAGAGTAGTATTGGGTTTTTTCCAAGCTGTTTTGCAAGACAACAAAAAGAGGCCTGAGAGTGTTCTAGAGAATGAGCTCCAAGGAAAGAATTGAAAGGAATATTGAGACTAGGGCAAAAGTGGTTATTTTTAACTGGCCCCTCAGATCTCAGTACTAGGCTTGGAAAATTGGCATTATCCTCACTAGGATACATCCATGCTACAGAGTGAAGTGCTCTGCAGAAGAGCCAGAGATAACCTGGCGTAAGTGCTTGCTCCAGAGCACCGTTCTGAACCAGGTCCAAGGCAAGGAACACAGGCCCCTGCACACCAATACACAATGCACACATATTCAGAATTAGGAAAAATTGTGTAGGGTGTTGTCTGAGTCCTGCTGGCAAAGGCAATGAACACCAAGTTGTAACAATTGCTATCAGTCATAACAGAAGTGATAAGTGACATTACCTATCTCAGGTTTGTCAAGGAGGCTGATTAGGATACGGAATGGTTTCAGATAAGCTTGATGCCGTTCCTCTGTATCAGACTCTGGGAATTTCTGATGTAAAATTTCAGTCAAACTCTGTTAAAAAGAAAGTATCAAAATGTTATACATAGAAGAGAGATTGCTGTTTTATGAAGACCTGAAGTGATTCTAAATTTGATTTTATTTATTAGTATTGACTACAACTGAACTTCAATTTTCCACACAGAGTAGAAAAATCAATGCCATTATCATCTTCTCATCATCTGTACTCAGGAGCTGATTTTATTCAGAGAAGCATTTTTAAATAATTCAGGTAGCTCATTAAAGATGCAACTCTTTGGTTTCATTAGATTCCATTTGTATTGTAAGCTCATGACAATATTAGGATAAATATAGCACAGCAGGCTTTGATAGATTAAAATAAAACCACCAAAAGGATGGTTTAGGGACAAAAAGTGAAGGACAAGTAGCACGGTGAACAATTCTAGATGCAATTTGTACTAACATTTAAAAGGATCATAACTACATCTATATACAATGAACACAAACCTCCACCAAAAGATCTTTAGAATATTTTCTAAAGAAATAAATAGCCTGGTCTTCAGAAGTTGTTGAGTCTGGAGCAAAAGTACCACCTTTAATATCAGAGCCTACAAGATAAGCAGAGGCATCAGGAGTACAGGGAAACACAACAGTGCAGAGCACTAGACACACCTCATTTACACAAATATTGAAATTACACTGCATTTTTAACCTTTGGCATTTCAACACTTTGCTTGCAACCAGCTCTCATACTGCCCAAGGATGCCCCACATATGACAGTTTGAGTCATCAGATGTGCTGAACATAAATGAAAACCAAGGCCAGATACAGACATGGGGTCAGCAAGGGCAGCCTTCATGCAACTACATGACTGCAGCTCTTGCCCTGTCACTTTTAGTCTCCTCTTACACTGTTTAAAGGAGACAGATGGGGAGAAGCTTTAGCTCTCTTATAGCCCTTTCTCCACAATTAAGCCCACATGGGAATTTATAGACTATTATTTCCAGAAGGACAAGGTTAAAATAGTGCCCCACTCCTTTCAGTCCCCAAAACCACTTCAGAATGAACTGTGGACGGGATCAGAAATAACTCAGATACCCTGAATCATAGGGTATCTGTGAAATTAATTCACCTTTGAAGACAGCTGTTTGCCAAATGAATGCTTGATTTTATTAAGCAGGTACTTAATATATGGCAGTAAAACAACACTTTAATCACCACTCATTAACTGTGTATTGTATATTACATTTTTAAGCACTGGTCAATTTTTTTTTCCCTCTTATGTATTCAGAACATTGAACACCCCTGTGTGTTGTACAGTACCTAGCAACCATGCGTATAATCTCCTATTGAGTGACATGTCTCTCCTCAACAATGTCTGTGTAGCTGCTGACAGAATATAGACTAAATCAGTCCTGTGCAATAGAATAGTGCTTTCGTTGCAGTCCTAGGATTTAAAACAAAGATATGTTACCTGTTTATGAACACTGAAACAAGTCAAACTGGTAATGAGTTTGTTGTCTTTTTTTTTTTTTGAATGGCAATATTAATGTTTGGGGAAAAAGAAAAAAAAAAAAGGCAACAGACCGTCAACAACAAAATGAATACTAAAAATCTCCAAGAAGAGAATCTGACAATTGTGATAATTTTCATTTTTCAGGTATAGAGCTACACTTAAGCTAAAATTACTAAATACTCCATCATGTTATGCCTTAAGACTTAAAATTACTTGTTACTTTCAAAATACCAGCTATACTATTAGGTAAGTTACGAAATCATGGGGAACAGCTCAAGTAATATTTTCTTTCCTAGTCTTTAACAGAAGTATTTTAGTTTAGTGCAGACAATTCCAAATGCTGAAATCCTACTTGAAAAAGGAATTTGATATTTTTTCCATATGCAGTTTCTCAGGCCTGAGTACTTCAAGAACATTCCAAATATTCCTTCTTGCAGCCCAGAAGGCCAACCATATCCTGGGCTGTATCACAAGAAGCATGGCCAGCAGGTCAAGGGAGGTGATTCTGCCACTCTGATCCGCTCTTGTGAGCCCATCTGAAGTACTGCATCCAAACCTGGGGCCCCCAAAACATGAAGGATATCAAACTGTTGGAGCAGGTCCAGAGGAGGGCAATGAAGATGATCAGAGGGTTGGAACACCTCCCCTGTGGAGACAGGCTGTGAGAGTTGGGGCTATTCAGCCTGGAGAAGAGAAGGCTCTGAGAAGACCTTATAGGAGCCTTCCAGTACCTGAAGGGGGCCTACAGGAAAGCTGGGGAGGGACTTTTTACAAGGGCTTGTAGTGATAGGATGAGGGATAATGGCTTCAAACTGGATGATGGTAGATTTAGACTAGATATTAGGAAGAAATTCTTTATAGTGAGGGTGTTGAGACAGTGGAACGGGTTGCCCAGGGAAGTTGTGGATGCCCCCTCCCTGGAAGTGTTCAAGACCAGGTAGAACAGGGCCTTGAGCAACCTGGTCTAGTGGAAGGTGTCCTTGCACATGGCAGGGGGGTTAGACTTTAAGGTCCATTCCAACCAAAACCATTCTACAATTCCACGATTCTGTAATATCATGCAACATTCACTGTGAAAGAGTATCTTCATTTGAAGCTGTAAGGAATCTGAGAAACAGCAGAGTTTCCTCTACTGTTAAAACTGATGGGGAAACAAAAACCTGCAAAATCTGTTTGTTGATTTAGAAGGTACAAAATTCAGACATTTGGCAATAATATAGGTAGGAGCTGGATTGGTTTCACAGAAGACACCTTCCTGCATAAAGTGTGCGTGCAAAACTACAAAATAGTCCTCTTACCAAAGCTGTATAAAATGGGAAGAAGAAAAGAATCACTTCTAGAGTGTTCCTTTGCACAAGGACATTTGAATCCAATACCGATACACACAAAGACTTCACCTGTAAAAGGAAAAGAAAGCAAAATGGTGTTTTACTTCATGGTAACATCTAAACTACAATCACTGTTAATAATCACAAGTAAAGAAAGCAAACTTGGTTACACATGAACAATATTTTTTAAAATAAGAGGATAATTACTCAGACATTTAACTCTTGACCCTAAAATGAGTTAGAGTTTTGAGGAACACCATTAAAAGAATCATTAATACTTAAGAAATACTTGGGTTTGTAACAATACAGAATGTTACAGTGTGACATCACCAGCTATCAGACAGAACGTGAAGCCTCACAAAATGCAGGTGTCAAAGTACTCCAACTAGCATCACAATTATTCTGCCACTCAAGTTTAAGATAAATTACTACCTACTGAAGACTTCCATTTTACTGAAAAAATAAAAAGATACTAAATTTCAGAATTGTCTTCCAGGACTGCAAACACTTTCAGAAATCCACATTAAACACTGCGTATGAGGTACTATTGAAAAGCTGGTCTTCAACCCTAAATACAGGTTCAGGACAAGTAGAGAAAAGATGTCAAGTTTATCTTCTGATTTGAAACAGAGTCAGTCTTTTAAAGCTGTATGTGGTATCAATTACCAAAAACTGCACAAGTTTCATAAGACTTGCATTCTGCAGGCTAACCAAAACTGGTATGGGAAATTCTCTGCTATACTTCAGGGAAGATGCTCCCATGAAGTAACTGTATTCCTTTCCTTTCTTTTCTTTCTCTTTACAAAATATTTTTAAAAGCACATCATTCTAATTGAATACAGAGAGGCTAGTATGCAGGGTACTATGGTAGGTAAGACTGATGAGAAGTGTAATGAACTTACTGTGAGCTTATAATCAGCGCCGAGCATGTACTTCTGCTGTTTCCCAGGCAGCTCTCTGTTGATGTGGCTGACAACAAAAAGAGAAGCAGGCAGCCTGATGGATGGGCTGACCAGGACACTGCCCCAGAGTGCTCCATAGAACATTTCTTGGCCCATCAATAAGGAGAGCTTCACAAGCAGAGCATCTGTTCTGTACGGAAATATATTTGACTTGAGAAAATAGATATTTGTTAGTTCAAGTTTGTATCACAAAAAGGCTATTACACAGAATTAGTATTGTAGTTGACATTATTTATTTAATTTCCTCATTTCTGTATTATTAGTATAGCCCTTTTCATGTGAAGGTGGCCAGCATCTGATTGTATGAAAGCAATCAAAAACCACTCAGTCCTTCGTCAAGATGAACACCCACTGAAACAAAGTTTCTGTGCAGGCTTTGGAAACTTCTCCAGAGATTATTCGCAAACATTAAGCTGCGACCATATTACTGCAGTAGCCTTGATTGAAAAACATTTAGGACGAGAGGTGTGCAATGATGAATTGGAAATAATTTAAGCTGATGCTAGATTCTGAAAGCCAATTTTATTAGTCTGGGAATAGGAATATATCCTACATATTTGTACTTATAAATTCATGGGCTCGATCTGTAAGTCACTGAACAACAAAACCGTAAGATAAAATGACAGGCTGTCAGTTATTGCACACAGGACTGGTACAGTGAAATAAGTTTAAAGGCAATCACATTGGAGGTCCTATGACTAAAGGCACATTCTCTGCTTTGGCAACTCTGTCAGTCCTCTGGTATTTTACTCTAATGTAAGAATTAAAACCTTATGTGAGGAATGTAGAAGTGAGAAAAGAGGAAGAAGCCCTGTATAGAAGGACTCCTCCCCCCTTTCCCCCCCCACCCCCCCAGTCTGATGTTCTTTTCCATTCCTTTGTAAAGCAGCTCTTGAGCCATTTTTTCTTTCCCATTTTCTGTGCGTGTTTGTGCAAACTCACTCAGATGTGTGTGTTTAAGAAGGAAGTAGTTTCTAGGGTGAAGCACAACCTCAGCTAGTACTTCTGCCACTTTCAGGAACAGCAGGGGCTTGTATTAGTGTTCTCTATGTTGAACATTCTGACAAAGTTCAGTGGAGAGTCTCTCCTGAAGCTGAATTTAAAATGAATCCAACACATTTTCCAACAAAATATCTTGGTCTATCTTTCTAGCACCAGAATCATTGTAATGACTTGACTAAAGAAAGATTTTCTTGTGTAATTTTTATATTTCACTAAATAACATTAAATTAATTTTAGCATAAATGTTTTGCAGTGAAATACACCATCAGCTCCTGCCTGTGATCCTATTCGTTCAAGGCAAAGAGGAAAGCAATGCCATCAAGAATAGAGGGGGTAAGGTATAAAACCAGAAGCTGGATCCTGGAAGTTAACCTGCAGTTCCCATTAACTCACTACTTCAAATTTAGTCAGTTTCAATATAAGTTCAGTCTCCCTAAAAAGGCTTCAAATGGACAAGAGATTTAGTTCCAAGGGATCCTATTTCTCTTCCAAGTCCCCAGCAGTTAATGCTGTAAGAAAGAGAAAACTATACACCATGAATTATAAGCCTGCCAGACAAAAAGCACATACTAAAATTCAGGTTTCTACAACCGATGTGTAAGCAGTATATACGTATCCATAAATAGGATGTTGTGGAATTGGCAACTGAATGCTACTCACCAAGCTGAGAACATATGCAATCTACTCTTAGCCACTCCAGCAATTGATAGGAGTCTTCAATTTATTACTTTTTAAAAAGAACCATTAGATGTAGAAGTATTTTGCTTAGGAATGCTAAGCTATTCAGCCTAGAATATATATTTTTTTTTTTTTTTTTTTTAAGTGTACATACACCTTTAGTGACTTTTTATGTAAAGACATGTTTAGGTGCAACCTACAGTGGTTGGGATCTTACAACATCTTACAAAACAGTTCTGGTAACTGAAGTAAAAGCAATACACAAATGAGTGTAGCTGAGCTGCTCTTTTCAGCACACTTCCTGATCGACACTGTCACTACTGCCAGAGACACCCAAGAGTGAAAGAGATACTTTTTTTAACAATACATTTTATGAGTTGCTCGTGCTTTCAGAACCTGAGGGTAAGTATCTGGGATAGAAAGACAGGAAAGAATTCAGCTGCTCTCTCATGTTACAGTATTTAAGTAAAATTTATTGACAGAGCAGTGGTTTAGGGAGACAGGTTAATTATTTCAGAGTTCAGAGGAGCTTTAAGAAATAGATTTTTCTCCTTTCTGTCAGCACATCTATTTTTAACACTCTACCTCTTCTCTGCTCTTTTCCTCCCAAGATGAAAAGATAAGTGAAAAGGGTTTTTCTACTTTAGCACTATTTGTTGCATCTTTCAGGGACTCACCATTCTTCCATCCTTATTAGAAGCTCTTTTAACAAGCCTTCTCTAAAGAGAGCTGACAGAAATGTCTTGAGAATTCCTATTGATTTTAAATTAATATTAGATCTCACCTGTCATAAATTTCTGATCCTTCTTCCAATCCAGGCAGCAGTCCAATTACAAAGGCTTGAAGACCAGGCAGGAGGGACTTTTGGAGGGGAAGAAAGTATTTCTCATACAAACCAAGCAGAACAGGCCTCACTGACATTGCTGCATTTGCCAGCAAAGGAAATAATCCAGAGCTTAAAATAAATAAATTTAAAAAAAATTAAATTCAGCTAATCAAAATAGACCATGAAATGCATATGCCTTTATAGAAAAATTTACCTGTACAAGAATAAATCCTTGGCAAGCCATTTTGTCCCAATAATTTTAAAGATTATTTCATAGGTTTCTAGTGCTTTCAAATGGACTCCACTAGGTAGTGCTGGATGCAAACACTGAGATAATCTTTTACTGATGATCAGCCGTCTTGGCAATAGAGAATACTTTAGGTTACTCTGAAGAGCCTGTGGAAGAAAAGAGATGAGAATGAATAGCTATAATGTAAAAGATGATTTATATGATGATTGAATGTCAAAAGTATCCTACTGGTGTACTGAGAAGAATTAAATTTATTCAAGACTTTTCTCTCATAAATGCATTTTGTTATACTGAAACAGCAGCATTCTGCAATTGAGTTTTCTTATGGAATCAGTTATGAACAATCTGGAAAGATTGGGTCTCACTTTGCTTAGGAGCTGGAAATAGAAGTCAAAGGACAGGGCACATACAGTGTACCTCTATCCCATCTCTGGTGGAAATAGGGACAAGAATAGCATGTCAGTTTTTAAGGAAAGGAAATGAAGTAAGAATAACTATCTTTCCTCATAAATTTTTGTTTCACGCATACCTGAAATATAAACAAAAAACCTTCCAATGAAAACAGGTATGATTAAATGGGACAATAACATCTTAGAAGTTATTAGTAATTCTGTGTGGCTACTTTCAGTAAACTTTACTAGCTATACCAACTGTATCGACATACAAGATATTCAGGAAAGGAAACAATTAAGTATTGCAGGCAGGTGAGGTTTCTGGAAAAAACAGACTGTAGCACCTTTCTTTGGAAAGGTTGCTCTTTTCTTTGAACCATGCATGCATTTCAGCAGGGTAATTAAGTATGTCTATTCAATTCAGAGACAATTAAAAAATGAAGTTGCAAGTATAGCCTTTGATGACTGTTTGCAAAGGCAAACAGACATTTCACTGTAGATTAGCATTTGAGATGTTTTCAGGATTAGGCAAATTCTTGACTCTCTCAAATGTTAAGTCATGGTCTTATTCTAAGTAATTGTTTTAAACTTGAGGTTCTTCTACCCTGCCTGAAAAGGGGCTTTGAAAAAGCAGCCTACAAGTGAACCAACCTTTCCATGCTCATCTCCAAGGGGGAAAAAAAAAGCAACAAAACAGTTCAGCAATGACTGTGGCATTCACTTGAATGCTGTATACTCTCATCAGCAGTAAAAGGAAGAGATAAAACCCATCATCTTGCAAAAGGGTGTGCAACTTACAGTTTAAGACTGTAGCAGGTGGGCATGAGAAGCTAGAATCTGAGACCACTACTGCAATATTTTCCCCCATTTGCTGTCCTACCTAAACTGTGAGACCAGCTGTTAGTAAAAAGCTTCTAGTAAATAAAAATTTACTCAAGAAGGGCTGAGAATTTGTAAAAACAGTAATCAGAAAAGTCGCACCATTCTTAAATACACAAAGTACAGATGCCATTTAGACACAATTAAATACCTTCCCTCCCCTGCTATATGCATGACATCTGCATTTTATTAGGTGCTGAAAATTAGAATCCAAGAACACATGAATATTTTACATATGAAACTAAACCAAATTATATTTGTGGAGTATATTAAAAATTGAAATCATTAAGTAAGCTAAGCAAAGTAAGACCAGCTCTTTCTAGATTGTTCATAACTGATTCCATAAGAAAACTCAATTGCAGAACGCTGCTGTTTCAGTATAACAAAATGCATTTATGAGAGAAAAGTCTTGAATAAATTTAATTCTTCTCAGTACACCAGTAGGATACCTTTGAGGACTGCTAGAAAGATGGACTTTGAAACATTCTGTTTATATTGGGTTGGTTTGTATTTGCCCACACCCTCTCTTATATAAAGAAGGCAATTATAAAAGATATATCATCTTGTAAAATAAATAAATAAATAAAAATTCAATGTTGTTTGGCTTATTTAATTTCCTAAGGATGTAAAGTAAATCTTTACCAGCAAATAAGAACCAATCATCAGGGATAGCCAAGCAAAACATTTAGTCAGAAAAGGAAAAAGTACTTTGGGAAGCTTAGCAGCTATTCAGCGATAACTCAGTGTTAAGCTCTTCTGGCTCGCTCTGAAACCTCCCTATGTCCAAATTCCTGCCGATAAGACTAACTTAGAACACGACCACATTCGTGTACATGTGCTAACTATACTGCTTAACCTGAAGTATCAGAAGACATCTCTGTACAGGAAGCAATATTTGTAGACATTTATTATGATCTCATATATAGGCTGAGGAGAGTTTCTGCCGATCACATCAGAACAATTAGGAGATGAAGCTCCCTTCTCAAAAGCATGTAGTCTTTTTCAGACTTGCATTGAAGAAATTTACACAGTTGGACACAAGCTCCCATTCTTCTCAAGAGTGTGTGCTCCTGGTTAACAGTTGTCTCTGATCTTCCAGCAGATGCAAGGGATTTTAAACCACACTGCAATGTATTGGAGGACTGTGGTTGCATCAAGAGCCATTCCAGCAGAAAGGTGAACTGGGTGCTACTTTGCCAAAAAGATCAGATTCTTAACAGCTTCCCCAGAATTGCAGGGCTCAAAGAATTTTAAAAAGGTTGAAAGATGTTAGTGGACAGATCTAAAGCTGTTAATTGTAATAAAAGTGACATGATGATGCACATATTTCTAAATGCTAATTAGTTTCTGTGAGATGACAGGCAAAGCTCAGAAGCTTGATTTTTAATTATCCTGAGCTCCAACAACTGAGAAAAAAAAAAAAAAAAAAATCAGTTGTCTGTGACATCTAGGACTGCTGAAATACCATTATAATTTCAGCTGTCACAGGTAGTTAAATTAAAGTTGTGGTAGTAAGCCTGATATCATTGTCCCTGTAGGCAGATGAAGATACCATCCCAAACTGTTCCTTCCACATTCATAATCCAACATTAACCACCCCAGGTAGACAACTCCACTCACAGGTTTCGGAACCTATTATTCACCCACTCTTTTGATTCTTGGGAGCTTAATTTGACTGTCTTTGGTTATGTATGGGATGAAGCCCATCGACTATCTACTTTTCCTCCTTGTCTCCAACTGCTTTCCACATGAGCAGTTTTGATAGTAGAAGTGATGTCACTGGAACTTGGGAAGCCTGAACTGACAGCAAGCACTCCATGCTTTACGTATCATCCCAGGGTCTGCTTTTTACAGATCAGTGAGAAAGCAACAATCCCAGAAATCCTAGATGTATTTGACCTACCACTGTCTTTTAAAATACAGATGTTCATCAGTAAGTCAGGAAAAAAATGAGACCTGTGAAGTAATGACTTATGTCCGTGTGTATGTCCAGTTTTCAATTTTTTACAGGTTCTTTATGACTGATTAGAACCATTATACACACTTGTCATGGTTTAGGGTCAGGGCAGCCCCTTAGACCTAACAGACACTCTCTGTTAACCCCCCTCCCTCCCCAAAGGGG
>JANHGN010017621.1:0-11147 GCA_024605025.1 Megaceryle maxima | reverse complement strand
ACACTGTCTGTGAAAACAGTCTGCTACTTCAGAAAGTTCTGTTAGTTAGAAGTACTGAACTGAAAAGTAAAATCACTAAACAGAATTAGTTCTGTTTTCACTCAAACCAAGACAACACTAAACATTTTTCAATGCATAAGCATGCTCAAAGTTTCTCTGAATGTGGGCTATAGAGAGTAGAAAAGAAAGACTATCTATTCTTTGCAGTAGAGTATATACATGCCTTAAAACAAAACAAACACACATACACAGGGGCATATTCACATTTCCACAGTTACTGCTTTAAGTCATTCTGCACAGCTTTATAACACCACTAGATATCAGTTAGATCAATTTGCCTACACATAAAATAACCAAGCAAATATTTTTATTTATATAACTAGAATTCCAGAAAAAAAAAAAAAAAAAGCAACATGTACATGCATTTATAAGATTAACTTCAACTAAGAGATACTGTAACTCTTGTTTTGGACCACAGTGGTTGAGAGGAGAGCCTGACACTCTATTCTGTATTGATTCATTTTCTAAGTAAAAAAACCCTCTAAACAGAACTCCAGCTTCCATAAAAATAGCAGCATGAAATTCCTAGATGGTTGTGAAGAAACTGTAAACTAGAAGCTGGAGTTATATTAAAAAAAGAGGGGGGGAAAAAAACCCCAAACTAAACAAAACCAGATATATGAAATACCCCTACTCCTGCACCTTGCATTTGTGTATCAGATGTGGTGAAGTTCCATAAAGAAATTACAAGGCGAAGATAAAGGCTTGCCTTCAACAGAAGTCAAGCAATGCTTGTGGGTGTAATTTGGCCAACAGTTGTTATAAAGCAGTGGCAGTCAGAGTTCTCATGGCAAGCAACTGCTGTAAGTAATGGCTATGCTCATTAAATCTGTATTTCAGAAGAATCCTCTTCTCTCCCCTCAAGAACAGACATATTGTGACATTAAGCCTTACTACTGAAACAAACAACAGTTGTGCATCTGCAATGATTTTTGTGCTCCTTCCCCTTCCCCTCTAAACAGATCAAGTGTTCTGTTGAGATCATATTCACCTTCAAGTTTTTAAGTTTTCAAAGCAAGCAAAGCCTACAGAAACAAAGTGTAGCATAGTTATTTTCTACTGAAATTCAAATAAAAATAAAAATTGAAATTGCAGACAAAAGATGAAAAATTAATATTGCAAGCATTGGTAGTCTGTGCATTTACACATTTGTGTTATGTCCAAGGATAAAAAGTAGTTTGAAAGTGCTCTTTCAGAGCAGATGTTGCATACTGTAAAATAAAATAAATCCCTCTAGAACAATTTAATTTTCAAAGTTTATAATATTTTATTTCCATGGTGGACAGTAACTATAAATGAACTCAGAATGCTCAGAAAAGGGACATTCCTGCCTTCCAGGCTCAGAGGTAACAGTCACTAGTGTGCACTGCTGTGCAAGTTCCACATCACTGATACCCAAATTGCTGATGGAGGTATTTCTGCCAACATGCAGGGCAAAATCCCATCCATTCTTCCTGCAAAGAGATGCAGGGTTTTTGTTACTGTTGTTGGTTTTTACGATATATGGATTAAATGAATGAACGGGGCAGTTTATATATTCACTTGCCAAAAACCCAGTGAGATTTTGTGCTCTTCTGTGAGTCAACAAATTTCAGAGACTTTTTTGAAAACCTCCTTTCCCTTTCCTTACAAAAGCAGGCTGTGGAATCCAATATTTACTACTGCTCCATTTTTCATTTTCCAAACTGTATCACTCATCTCCTGTTTGCCAGTACTCAAGAGTTAAAATTTCTAGAACATATATGTCTATAACCTGGATTAAAAATCCTAATACAAACTATGCACTTGAATTTTCCTAATATTTTTTCCATCTTACTTGTCTGAAGTTTCCCCTACATTAATACTTATGTATATTATTTAAAACATATATATATATATACACACACACACACACATCTGTTTATGCTCTGAATAGACACTGACAATCATTTTGGCTATGAAAATGGCATTAAAAGCACCTATTTCAATGACAAGCACACATATGCTAAACCACCACTTATTTAGATTTAAAAAGAAAACACCCCTCTCCCCAGCATTCTTTTCCCTATCAAAGTGATTTTGCAGAGTTGTATCCTTTTAAACATTGGAACAAGCTGGAAAAATCTGCAATTGCACAGTCACATTTTAGCACTAAAACAATTGAAAAGGATTACTCTATTCTGGATGCATCAATCTGTACCAAACATCTGAAAACCTTAGTCACAAAACTGCACTGCAAACAGAACATATGCAGATTTGCAAAAACAATTAAAAAAAAAATATTTCAAAGCTGTATCCATGAATAGTACTGAGAGGAGAACCATCCTGTGTCTTGAAGCATGGAGCAGCCTAGGCTACAACTACCAAATGGCTGCTTCTATTCAAGTCACCATAAACCAAAGCACAGAGAGAGATTTACAAGTGGAATATGAGTAAGTTTCAGGGCAAACCTGAAGATGCTTTTTAAAACATTAACATCCATATTTACTGTCTGTTTAATCTACCTGATTGCATCTGTTCATTCCTATTTTCTGTATTTAAAAACATTACTTGCCACTGTTTTTCCTTCAGTACGATGATGCAAAGCACCCACACTATACAAATAAAAACCTAAAACTCTTTCTCTTACAAACTCGGGGTGCAGTAGAAGTTTGCAAATTCTGCCAACTCTAACTTTTGTTAGAAAATGCAGTTTCTTTTCATCTGTTGCTCATGCTTACATTTGGTACCTGCAGTTCTGTTCAAAACATGGCAGGGGAGAGTCATCTTAGCTAACCTTAGAAGCCTAGGTCAGCTAAAAACCATTGGCAAAACTGTAGCTAATTCATCTCAGGCTCCCTATAAAACCAGTGAGGAACATATGCAATTTAAGGACAACATTCATCCGACCTACTTTAAATCGCAAGAGATGAGTCACAATAACAACAACAACAAACACCTTATTCCTCTTACTGCCTAAAAGCAATTCAAGGTGAAGCTGTCCACACCAAGTCCTCTGAAGTTAGATAAGACTCATCTGCCTAAAGTCACAAAAAAATTAATATTTCTAGATCTACAAACTGACCAATTTGGCTGACCATTCAGACTAAAGTCAACTGGTCTCTCTGTTGCTTCCCTGGTTTTACAAGTCACTGTGAAACATCACTTAGAATCCCAGAAGTAACAGAGAAGCACTGAAAAACAACCTTCAGTTTAATCTTGGCAGCTAAGTAGCAATAGAAAGAATTAGTAGAGCTGTCTTTTCACCAACAGTAACAGCAGCAAGAGCTCCAATATCACTTGTTTCAGCCAAGGCCAAGGGGATCCAGAACAGATCCCTCTGTTCTTTTTCTTTCACCTTTGAGTAGGAAGAGTCTGTGCTGCTTCCTTCAGACTTTGTATTGAAAGGGTAAGGCCACTGAGTGTGTGTGCTCACTTGAGGGACTCCATAGCACATAGTATTGTTGAAGCCTGCCGCCAGGAGAAAAAGCCTCAAAAAATATTACACCTATAAAAGCAAGAACATGCACAATTGAAGTCAACAATAGAAAGATCCGTAAGAAACATAAGCTTAATAGAGTTCTTCCATACTACTCTAGAAGCGTGAAAAGTACTTCCAAAACTCCTCAACTTCCCTGTCCTCTTCTGTCTCTCCCTTTCTCAACATTTTCCTGTTTGCTTAACAATAGACATGACTGCAAGCCAGGCTGACACCATCACTGACACCCACGTTCCTGAGTATCACCATGTGCAGCGTTTTAAAAAAAATAAAAAAAATTAAAAAAAAAAAAAAAAAAAAAAATCATTGAGATATTGTTGATCTCCTCCACTCCTACTCATTTTCTCCCTGCTCACTCACTCTCAGAGCTAACCGTAGGTGAAATTATGCCCTTCTGTTAGAAACACCTCCCCCTCCTCCCAACATTAACAAAACTCAACAACAATACTTATCTTCTAGGATGCAGGAGACCAAGTAATCATAGGAATTAAAAGACTACTGACATCTTATTTCACAATCTTCCTTTTGGCGACACATTCCCCTGACACGTCACCCTTATTTTCAGGTAATGGACAGAGGCAGATGAACACTGTGGATAATTTGCTCTACCAATTCTTAAGCTCCTAAAACGATTAGGTTCATAAAATACCATAGCAGACGGACTGATGGAGCAGCTAAAAGCTTTTTTGCTTGGTTGCTACTATGCTGCTCCATATTTTGGCAATTCTTTACCCGAATAAGAGTTTCACATAGGTGTTAATCAGTTCAACACGTTCATCTAGGTCAAGATAAAAGATAAAAGCCTATTTCTTGCCACAGGTAAGAAATCTCTCTTTCTTATTTTCCCTTTTGAGAGAAGCATTCTGAAGGCCTCTAGCTCTCCTTACTGACTCAACAGGAATCAGAACAAAGCAGTGAAGGCAGAGATGTGACAGTCCTATTGACAGAGCAATATCCACCTTCTCTCCTCTGAAGAGGAAAGAATATGGCTACCCTTAAAAAAACTTCCATTTGGCAAACATTGTCCCAGTTTTTGTGAAGAGTAAGAAGGAAGACCCTGGTAATTATAGGCCTGCCAGTTTCCCTGCAGCACCTGGTAAAATTATGGAGAAGGCTATTCTGGGAGTTATTGAAAAACACTTCAGAGACAACAACAGTCATTGGTCACAGCCAGAACAGGATCACGAGGGAAAGTCCTGCTTAACCAACTCAATCTCCTTTTATGAAACGGTCATCCTTCTAGTTGACCAAGGGAAGACAGTAGATGTGGGACCTTTTTTATTGTAGAAAAGCTTTTGATACTGTCTCTCACAGTATCTTTCTGGGTAAAAGCTGTCCAGCATACAGCTTAGGTAGGTTCATAACACATTAGTTGAGCAATTGGCTGGTGGAACAGGCTCAAAGGGGTACAGTAAATGGGGTTACATCAGGCTGACAGCCAGTCACCAGCAGGGTTCCCCAGGGCTCAGTTTTATGGCCAGTGCTCTTTAATGGTTTTATAAATGATCTGAACTTGGGAACTGAGTGTACATTAAGTTGCCTTGTTGATGATACTAAATTAGGAGGAGCTGTGAACACCCTCAAAGGTAGGGAGGCCTTACAGATAGATCTGGATAGACTAGAGAGCTGGGTAACGGTCAACCATATGAAATTTAGCAAGAGCAAATGTTGGATTCTCCACCTGGGATGAACCAATCCTGGTTATACATACAGACTGGGGGATGAGAGGTTGGAGAGCAGTCCCATGGAAAGAGATCTGGGGGTTTGAATTGAGGGCAAGATGAGTATGAGTCAACAGTGTGCCCAGGCAGCCAAAAGGGCCAGTTCTCTCCTGGGGTGCCTCAAGTGCAGCACAGCTGGCTGGTCAAGGGAGAGGAGCATCCCACTCCATACTGCACAGGTGCAGCCCTACCTCAAGTACTGTGTGCAGCTTTGGGTGCTTCAGTATAAGATGGACATCAAACTATTAGTGGTTTGTTTAGCTTGGAGAATAGAAGGCTGAGGGTAATCTCATTACAGTCTACAACTTTCTCAAGGGGGGCAGTGGAGGGAGAGGTGCTGTTCCCTCTCTCTGGTGACCAGCGATAGGAGATGAGGAAATAGAATGAAGCTGCATCAGGAGAAATTCAGACTGGACACTAGGAAATGGTTCTTCACTGAGAGGGTGGTCAGTCACTGCAACAGGCCGCCCAGGGAAGTGGCCATGCTGCCAAGACTGTCAGAGTTCAAGGAGCATCTGGATGACACTCTTAGCCATATGGTTTAGTTTTAGGTAGTCCTGCAAGGAGCAGGGAGTTGGACTTGATGATTCTTATGGGTCCCTTTCAACTTGGGATATTCTATGGTGTCTCCTCCCCTTTTAAAACTCTGCAGAATTAAGGCTTAGAAACAACAGCAAAGGCATGTGTGGCATCTATTAGGCAACAACAGATGTTTCCTTATGAATTCTGCAGGTGCTGCCTCCTCCCACCCCTATTTCCTTAATGACTCTAACTACTCTTGCCCCATGTACACTTAGGAAAAGTTTTATGTTAAAAGAGACCAAATAGGAGACAATAACATACATATTGTTTCTGGGCAGGAGGACACATTTAAAGGTGTTTTCTTCTAAAAGTCTTCATCTTTCTTCCTATGTTCAGACATATTTTCCATGGATACAAAAGACACCACAAGCAGCAAATCAACTATTTCCCCAAATACACACTAAGAGCATGGTCAAGTAAATGTGATTTTTAAGTACAAAGTCTGACTCAAGATATATATACTAAAACTTGCGACCTGTTCTAGATAAAGATTTATTTTTTTTTAGCTGCTCTGGAGTGAGTAACCAGCATCCTGAGCGTTTCTTCAATGTATAAACTAACTTAGCTGTACAAAGGAAACACATAACCATTTGAAAAACCTCTGTTAGTTTTATCAGAACTTGTCACATTTATATAAAAGATACTTAGCTGCTTCCATTCCCGTTCCTTTATGAACTAATATTTTTTCTTGAGTGCATTTTGCTAAGTACTGTAAGTTACAGAAAAGTTAATAACAATACAAAGATAATAAATGAAAAAATATTCCTGTGATACTGTACCTTATTGAGTTTGCCAAGGGAAGATATAAGATCTGCCCATTCACTTGATGATTCAAAGTTTCTCAAAGCTTTCTCAATCGCTGAAGAATAATTTCTGTATCTGTAATCACCAAGCAACTCCTGCTCTTCTGGATCCATCTTTGGTTCTCATAGCAGGGTGAAGTTTCCTGGTAAACTAAAAGCATGCACACAGAAAAAGACAATCCACATTTAAGTTACAACAAACCTAAAGTACTGTAACATAACAGTAAATATGTAGAAGCACTGATGGATCACAATAAAATTGAATTAACAGGCATGACTCCAGTTTCCCACTGCCTGTTTTAGAAGTTTTGCAGTCACATCTTCCTATTTATGAAGCATGTTTTTTCCTTCCACACATGTGGATCTCTCACACAATGACAAAAGAAAGGAATATAAAGTATCACTATAAACAGTCAAAACACTGACAAGGAATTGCAGAGAAGTAAATAGTTTTCATAACTTATTATCTGTGCAGTGTTTTGAAAGGTTACTTCTAGTAGTGGAATGTGAAACATTTCATATCAAAATATAACTTTACAGAGGAAGCTTGTTAAAGGGCCTCTCAGCCTACAGCAGAAGGAGCTCTCAGAACTCTGTATCTCAACTTGTCAGCAGCAGATGTTGAAGTACCAAACTAAGGTGCTGTCCCAAAGCATCAAGGCATGCATTCTAATCTTCCTTTACTCCATCAAAAGGTATCTGCATGTTTTTGCAGAGAAAAAAAATAAATTATCCAGACCTGTTTTTCTCATATTCTGCAATGCATTTAGATTTAAAAAAAAAAACAACAAAAAAACAACCCACACCTATTTTAGAATAGGAAACAATCTTGATGGATTTTACATACTAAAAAATTGTACCTTCACTCCTATGCTAGCTATGACATTAGTTCTGTTAGCTAATATAAAAATATTCTTCTAGAGATATGCTTAGGTTTAATAATGATAGGTTTAGGTCAATCTATGCCACATCACTAATACAGAAAAGAAAGCACAGTCCTATAACAAAATATTTTATAATGTTTTTGAAAGACATCTGCATTCAGTTTCCTACTGTTAGAACAAAAAACTAAACCTGTAGGTAGTCCTCCATATTCTTTTAAAGCAGGTCAAGTCTCACAGCATTAAAAACCAAAAAAACAACAAAAGAATTGTGCACTGTATGTAAACTTTAACAAACAATAACTACATCAATTTAAGACTTTTGGTAGTGAGCCCTCAGGAAAGGAAAAATGCTGGGTGCATCCAAAAAAGAGAAAGGATTTTCAATGCAGGTTTAAGACACATTTGCACCCTCCTGATGGTAGGATGCAGTCATTGCCAATAAAAATAAAAAAAAAAAAGTATTCTCACACAATGTCATCAGGGCCATGTTCGGCTGGCTGGTTTTGTATGTTTGTTTTGCTACAGTAAAGGTTTAATTTTCTGTTTTCACCAGAATGTATGCAGTGCTTCTCACAGTAGAGTTAAAAAAAAGCCCCACTGCTTTGCAGGGTATAACATTCATCTAGGATATGGCTACCCTTGCTCCAACAAGGATTAAAAAATAAATAAATAAATAAATAAATATATATGTCAACCTTCCCATAAAACCTAACAAAGTGTCAAACTTGCACTATACTGTCCATCAAAAACTACAAGTAATCTGATATAGACACTGCCCCAAAAGAAGTGAGGCAAGAAATTTTCCCTCATCTTACGAAAGTATCTTAATCGTTGGACTATAGGATTGTATTCATACTCTCTAGAGCAAAGCATGAGCTAGGAAGTGTCCTAGCAACTCTCTGGCAAGTCAAGAGTGCTACCACTTCCATCAATAAAGAGATTTGTCTGGATCATTTAGGATTGGGCAGCTGTTTTGCTGACAGAACACAACACATTTCTTCATTTGCCAATGCAATATACCTTCATGAATCCACTTAGAGTACAGGAATCAATCCAATTACCAACAGACTTCTAGATGTTCTAAATATTCTGGGAAAATCATGTCTTAAAGCATCAAAACCTGGTCTATTTAAGTAAAATCTAATTAGGTTCCAAGGGTAAAACAGAACATACTAAAGAAAAAACAAACAACAAAATCACAAAACTTCAACTGGGGGAAAAAAAACTTGTCTTACTCAGTTCTTAGGACACTTTCTTTGTACTTTGCTGTGAGAGGACAGGTGAATAGTGTATTCCCACCAAGAGAAGCAGTGATGGACTTAATGATTCAGCATGCATCGATGTTCACATACCCACACTGTCAGATGTCAGCAAGGTTTGAAACAATCCAATAATCTAAATATGGCAAATAGATCGGGTTTGTGCTCATGTAGAAAGGCAGGAAGATTAAGAAATAAAACACCCCCGAACAACACAAAAACAACCACAACCTCAAAAAACACAAAACAAAAGCCACCTGCCAGTCACCTTCAGGTACATCTTCCAAATGCTGGGGCACGAACTTCCTTAGTTAATGGAGACGTCAATAGTTACTCATCAACTTTCAGCATTGTTTGAAGACAGGTTAACGAGGCGGGCGCGTTGCCACTGATCCCAAAGGACGAGACGCTGCCTTCCTAGGATGCGGGGCCTCTGCGGGCAACCCGCTCCTCGCTGATGGCTCCGGAGGCTGGCTGAGGCTTGGCAGGCCCCTTGGGGGGGGGGGGGGGGGGCCAGCCCCCCCCCCGGGCCCGCCCGCGCGGGCCCCGGGGCCTTTCTCAGGGCCCGCTCTATAGGGACGGGACGGGGGCCCCCCAGGACACCACTTTCAGCTGACGGGCAGCCCCACGGCGAAGCTCCGCCGCGGCTCCCTCCAGCCTCACCTGCCTGGCAGGGACCGCCGGGGTCGTGCCGACTGCGGCAGCAGCTACAACAGGGTGGGCTCTCCCGCCGCCGGCGAACGGCGCTGCCCCTTGGCCACGCCACCAACAGCCCCCACCGCGTAGCGGCCCCCAGCGGGTCACCCCCAGGTGCCCCCCCGTTTTGACCCCTGCCTTTTCCCAAACGCACACACACACGCCCGCCCGCCGAGCCCGCCTTGGCGGCACTGTCCTCCCCATCACTCTCGTACCTGCGAAGAGCCCCGCAGACCTCCCGGGCCGGCAGCAGCGGCGGCGGCGACGTGTCCCAGCAGGACGGGACGGGGAGACGGGCAGCACCCGCAGTCTCTACGGCAACAGGAGAGAGCAAAATAACCCGCCCCTCCTGCTCCGCCCGGGCCGCGCTGCAGTCGACAGCTGGGGCGATACCACTGAATAATACAGTGCGGGGAACGAGAAGCCCGTGAATCGGTACAGGAGAACTCCGGACGTCCCCGCTCAGGGGCGATCTCTCTCGTCTTTACCCGCGGCTAAGCCACGAGGAGGGGCTGCCGGTGCCAGTGACCGCTACAGCCTGGAGCGTGTCATCCGCGATCTCCCCCGCGGGGAAATGGTACACCCCGGCGGCCGGCCCGGGGAGCCGCGCGCCCCCTGGCGGTACGGGCGAGAAGCGCCTCAGCCAGCGAGGGGCAGAGACGAGCGGCTGCACGCTGCCCGCCGCCGCAGCCCCGCTGCCTTGGGCTGTTTCCCCCCCCCCCAGCAGCCAGGCTGCAGGGGTCTCACCCGGGCCGCTCCTCTTGCTTGGTGCATCAGCTTCGGCCCGTGTGGAAATAAGGCGGCGGCTGCGCGGAGCCGCAACATCGCGTGTCCCCATTTCCCACCCTCCCCACGCTGGGGCGTGGCACCAGCGGCCGCAGGTACGCGAAGCTGGGCAGCGAGGCCTGTGACCGGCGCCTCGCCTACTCGGGAAGCCAGCAAAGGCACGTTTAACAGCTTTGTTTCTATTCCAGATAGTTTTAGGCATGAAGTACTTTTAAGAGATTTTGTAGGCCCAAGTTTCACAGGATTCAGTTGTCACATTTATAGTAGGCTCAAGTTCAATATAAGAAGCCCTCCATTCTTCACAAAAGGCTTGAAAGTTAATGTGCTAGATTTTTAGCACTCTAACAGGAAAAAAAAAAAAAAAAACAAACTATCAAAATACCTAGGGAAAGTAAAACATATGATCATAGAATCACAGAATACCAGGTTGAAGGGACCTTAAGGATCATCTGGTCCAACATTTTTTGACAAAAGCATGATCTAGACAAGATGGTCCAGTACTCTCTGCAGCTGAATCTTAAAAGTGTCCAGTGCTGGGGGCTCGACCACTTTCCTGGGGAGATTATTCCAATGGCTCATTGTCCTTGGGAAAGATTTTCCTTGTGTCCAATCAGAACCTTCCCAGCAGTAACTTGTACCCATTACACCTCCTCTTTTTCATGTAACTCCTTGTAAAAAGGGAGTCTCCATCTTCCTTGTGGCCACCCTTTAAATACTGGAACATTGCACCAGAGAAAGATTTATATACTGTGGAAACATATTCTTTAACCTCAGCTTTTTTTTTTTTTTTTTTTTTTTTTTAAAAAAAAAACCAAAAAAAAAAAACAGGAAAAAAAAAATCCTCGTATTTTAAGGAAACAAAAAAAAGGAAAGAAAAAACCACCAATTTATTTATTAAA
>JANHGN010017618.1:92934-113269 GCA_024605025.1 Megaceryle maxima | reverse complement strand
CAAGAAATAATAAAAAACTATATTACTAATACTTTATTTCTGTGTTTTTTTGTTTGTTTTTTTTTGTATTGGTTGTTTGTGTGGGGTGGGGGGGGGGGGGGCGTGGAGAGAGAAGAAAGAAAAAAGAAGGATCATTCTTTCTTTTAGATTGTACATTTAGGGTTGTAAAATAAAAGCTACCTTGTCCAAAGTTCAAATTCTATCTGATAGCTTTGAGCAAACTGCAAATGCTGTCAGATAGAGAAGAAAGCAATATTTGTATCTTCCCACAGGAAGAAGTAAAAATGACTTGCTTACTACAGGCCATTTTTATATCTAAAATTAAATACATGTCAAATATTAAAACAGATGTATAACATGATTGCAACTTTTTTTTGCACATCCGTACTTCTGCATATAGACATATATGCATGTTAAATATGTACATTCACACCACTGAAATACACGTAAGTGACAAGTGAACAATTTACATTTTGGTATCCAAACTCAAACCTCCATTAATTTATTTTTTCCTGATGGATGCTTAGTACTCTCAAAGCTCTGTGGGCTTCTTCAGAATGTCTCCACTGGAGAACAAGATTCCTGTTTGATATTACAAGAAGCATTTAGTACAATGACTTATGATGATCACCTGCACTTTTAGCCACATAGTCACTGTGTAGGGCAAAGCTATCAATCACCTGTGGTACAATGAAGAACAACAGTTATCCTGGAGCACAGTTTGTGCCTCAGGAGGGCACTTGGCCTGGAGTGTGTTTCCTTCTATGGATGTGGCTTGATACTTGCCAGCAACATAAAATCAGGGTATAAGATCAAGCAATTTAAATCAGTGCAAAATTTTTATTTCTTTATTTATTTGTAATGAAAGGATAACTGTGTGTTTGTAGTTGCACATATCCTTTTAAGTTAAAGTTTACCTAGAAAAAGGGTCTTATCCCACTCATGACACTACCTTGCTTGCTATCATTAAGGAGAAAAGAAGAATGGAGTGGTTATCAAGATTTTTTTTCTTTCTGGGAAGGTTATTTTAAAGCTCCTTACCTCAGGAATATTTCTGCTTTAACTAATATACCTAAGTCTATCTTATTAAATGCTTGTTGTTCAATTTAGTGATTCTTACATTAGTAAAACACTTATTTAAAATAAAGGTGATATTGAAAATGTTATAGAAACATTCTGAATGTCTTGTTTGTCAGCAGTTGTCTTTTGTGGGGGTTGATTGGCATTTATTTGTTTGGTGGTTTGGTTTTTTTGCTTGCTGGGGTTTTTTTAAGAGGGTTTCAATTAAGGAAACAAAGTACAGGAATAGATCAAGAAAATTAAATATTTTTTCTGGACTGATGTCAACAGAACAATTAAGCAAGTTTATTTTTGCTTTTGGTAAATAAGGATACGTAAAGCAAGAAATGGGAACAGAACTCTGGCCACCAACTCCACAAATCAATAAGTGCTGAGCATAAAACTTCAGGAAGCAGGAAGTCAGATGTTACCTTTTGCAGATTAATGTTGACACTTATTAATGCAGCTGCTTATTTGCAAACCGGCTCATATTTCATCTTATTACAGTAACAGATAAAACTAGAGTACATATAGAATACTGCTGTGACTGATTTCTATTAAAAGTCTCTTGCTACTGAAGAGTATTAAGTTTCCCAGTTTCCAGTGAATTTTGTGGAAACTGATGGATTGTGTCAGCTTCTGAGCAGTTTAGATTCATTGGGATTATGGTATTCAGATATGGTAAACAAATAAATTTACCTGAACGTTGTGTTCATTTTTTATTTAAACACAGATCTACATAATGCAATTTTTTCATGTGAGTTGAAGTTTTCATGTAAGCAGACTTGATAATTTTTTATATGAGAGACTGCTTAGATCAGTTGTGAAGCTGAGAAGGACTGGAGATATAGGCTAAGTGAATTATCTCCATTGCTGAACAAACAGCACAAGGACTTTGGGTAAAATATGGCTTTGCCCAGGTTGTCAGATGACCAGGAAGTCAGCATCTGGAGCCTAAGAAAGTTACTGATTTACTATAACATCAGTTCCTGCCTGTCACTGGGATAATGATTAAAGCTGAAGCTTATGCTTTGAAAAACTATTCTAAAATATGAAATTTCTGCAAAGGTAATCTTCAATAATTTTATAGTAGTTCTGAAAATTGTCTTGGGTGAAGGTCTATAGGAGAAGGTAGTCTTGATCTCCTATCAGTTGACATTTTTCCTCACTTAGAAATATATTTAACAAAAAATCCCAATGACATTACTGAATTTTGAGTTTAAGACATTGTGGCAAATTCTAAAGCTCCTTTAGACTTGAAGAGAAAGAGATTTTTGACTTAGTAATACAGCAGTTTCTGCTTTGCTTAGGAAGATTTTGTAATAGCATTTTACTCTATTTAATTTTTCTATTTTTCTTTCGAAGAAATCCAGACAAAAATTCAGAGGCATGCTTCCCCTCACACCCACACCTACACCCTTCTCCCCCCTGCCCATCTTACTGAAAGGAAACAAAAGCATTTGGAAGAGAATTGTATTTGACAGCTCAGCTATCTGTCTCCTTATCTAGAGGATGAATTTATTTCTCTTTTCCTGTCAGAATGGGAAGAACATTTTTTGCTACCTCAGGATTTAAGCATGTTCTTCAATGGCCTGATGCAGTTTTGGTTATTATTGGGCTACTGCTCTCCGTTTTTCCTAAGCAAAGTACTCTGAAGGTACACTTTGTCTGAAAATGCACGAGATATACTGGGGAGAATCACTAAGGCCTCAGTTTATGTCAGTAGACTTTTATCCTATTGTCTTGAAGTCACCCTTAACTCAATGGGTAAGGTAAAGTGTTTATGAAGGATAGAGCTAAAAGAATTAGAAGGAATCAAGTTATTAATCTACTTCCATTAAGTTTAAATCATAAAGGTATCTTTTCTTCTATCTACATGGTGTCCTGACCCCCGTCATTCAGAGATTCTGTAATTCCGAAAACCATCTACCTCAGGATGCATCTATTAGAGGAAAATCTTTTGCAGTGAAGCAGTGAGCTTTAATAGATAATTTCTTTTTGAAGTCCCTCCTTTTTGAAGTATTATTTCTTTCTTTCTTCCTTTTTCTTATCTAACAGATATCAGAAATGGCTAGAATAATTAAAATAAGAATTGTTTCCCTTTGAAAATGTCTCTGTTAAAATACATGCTGTCTTTTTGACCAAGTAGTTCACACTTTTCATGAAGAGAAACATCTCTCCTTTGGTACATTTCAGTGTGAAGAAATCCTCTGTATCAAACTGTTACTCTACATCAGCCTGTGCAATGATGGTGTGCTTGACTTAAAAAAAAAAAAAAAAAAAAAAAAAATTCATCTGGATGAGCTAAATGTTCACAGTTCATTGCTGGCTCCTTGCTGATGTATTTGTAAGTGACCACATGGAGGTGAGAGAGGTTGCAACTGGCCCCATGGAGACTTGGGCTGACAATTCTATTCTTCTTGAGCTACTGGCCTTAACACCATTAGAGGCTCTGCTTGCAACTATGAAAGGATACAGCAAAGTTTCACTTTTCAATGAGTTGCTTCTGTTTCCCTCTCATTTATGGACTTCCAGAGTGCTCTGGCAAAAAAAGAGCTCTGATAAGTGCCATTTTCAAACTGTAGAGGACATGGGTTTGCTCACTGAGAAATGTGACAAACACATTTTCTGTGTGTTGTCCAGGATAATCTGGCAAAGACTTCAGCTCCACAAAAAAAGGAAGGCAAACCTGAAAGCAAGGAAAGGAATGAGCCTCGAGGCTTCCAAAATGGAAGTAGGCTAAAATTCCCAAGTGTGTGGTTGCTTGCTAGAACCTGCTATTACTAAAACAGTATTGCGTGCTGCACAGCAGCACTCAGTAATGTGAATATTGGTTGAATGAATAGGCTGAATTTCCTAAAATAGTAAAGTTGTTCTACCTTGTGGCATTTTGAGACAGTGTTAACTTCTCTATATACAAACACTGTGACACATCTTAACCTTTGCCCCAAAAATGTCCTAGAAACTCTGTGGGGTCTGAATCCTGGACAAGCCTGAGACTGTGATTAATATTGAATATGGGAAACAGACACAATTAGAAGAGCAATACGAGAGGCAGGGACAAAGAAATGGTCTGAGCTGGGCAGAAATGGTGCACTAGATCAGATGGACTAAGAACAGTCCCTCCCAGGAATTCTAGTCTCCTATATTCTGGTCTCCTATATATTGTCATGAAAAGTTTAACAGCAATCTACATCTGAGATAGTACATGAGCTCAAAACTGTGCTTCAGCAGTGATTCAGAAAAGGGCATATTGCATCAATTAGCCTCCTTCCCAGAATCTGTAAAAGAAGCAGCATTTTCTGCATTTTGAAAATTTCTTGCTTTCATTAAGAAACTAACTCCCAAATTACATAAGCAATTCTTCCAGTGCTGATTTCTGCTTTTAGGATGGGAAACAAAAAATTATAGATTAACTCCTAGGTGGGAATGGAAAGAGATGAATGATCAAAAGTGTCAGAAGACAACATGCAGCACAAGAATTTAATTTTTTATAGGAAGTTCCAGTGGGTAGAGCTTATGGTATGACAGCCAGTCTGTACACTGCAATAGGAAAATGTTATGCCAGATGGAAGAAATGCTACCAATATTTAGATTTCATCACGTTAGCCTTCCTGCATGCAGAAAGTAGAGTTTCCTTCCTATTCCTTTCATGTCTTGCTTGAGTTGTGTGACCTGTTACACTGGTTTTAATGGGAGCTCATTGAACATTTGGATGAGAGAGAGATTTGGTGTCATTGGAGTCACTGACAGAAGCAAATGAAGAAAAATCCAGAACTGTTGTGGTAACAGTCTCAGATTATTTCATTAATGTTATGATTGGTTATGATCTTCCCAACACCTCTATGCACGTGTGGACTCTCATACAATTACATGCAAAGCACTTTTGTTAAATCTAGTTGACTTATTAGTAAAAAAGTTAAAGAACTGAAGTTTTTTGTCTTTAGAGAAGCAATGTTCTGTAAGCAAAAATATCTGTGCTCTACTTCAGTGTTTTCTGTTCCTTTTTTCTTTTTTTCTCCCCAGTGAGGTCTCTATTAAAGGAAAAATAAAGATGTTGCTTTATTCCTTTATTGATTTTGTAAATATTAACTTTGCATCACTAAATTCTAAATCACCTCTGAGAATATTTATTAGGAAAAAAGGGTACTAATAAAAGCATTCAGAAAAAAAAGTTAGAGAATGTGAAGGAGACATTTAATTTCCTTCATACAGATTCTGTCTTATCTGTGCAATAGTTTAACAAGTGTTTAATTTTTGTTTTTTTTTCAGATGAGGGAAAAAGAATCAACATCTGTCCCACTTTGTCTGAATACACATTACAAAGAGAAAGCTTGTCAGATAATGAAAAATATGTTTTTTTCAAAGTATTTACTGCAAATGAATGATCTCCTAAGACATGAAATGAAACAAACATGTGCTTAGTTCAGACTTCTAAAATAGAAGTGATGAAGGTGGAGTAAAAACCCTTCCAAATGGATTTTGTTATGAAAATGTTCCACACACTGTAGGTAGACTAAACAGATAAGAGAATATTATATCACGTAAACTCTTAGTAAGGACTGATTTTGAAAGCTGTATCCGTTTATCTGATAACTTGACTGTCTTCAAGCCAGGTTAAAACTTCAGCACTAGTGCAGCTTGAGAGCAGCCTATACTTAATGCTTCATCTCCAGGAGAATTGTGATGTCACAAAATGTTTTTGTCCCATTTCTCCCATGTCCAGACTGTCTTGGCACAGTGTCAGGTAGCAAGGTGTGAGCCTTTCTGTGTGTGCTTAAAAGAGACTGGTAAATTTTTCATGGGATCTGCAAGTATTTTTACCACAGTATCTCTGATCAAGCTCTCTGATGGCACAGCTCTTCTCCCATCCCATTTGAAGTATGTCAGCAAAGGTGATTCAGCTGCATGAGTCCTCAGCACAGCCTTGCAGAGCACCTGCCTGCCCCTTGGCGACACCTCTGATGGCTCAGAGCTGCAGCTCTGTCACCTATCAGCTCTCCACCCATTGAGTTTAGAAACTGTGTTGTCTTTTTTTAGCATAGGTAGGAACAAGTGTATCTGAAAACATCTTGTCATCAAGTTTAAATGAAGGTCGTCACACTCCTTTTCTAGATTATTAATAGATTGGGTCCTGGAAACACTTTGTGCTGGCTCACAAAGACAGGATGTCTGCAGGGAGACTGAGAGAAGATTCATGTAGCGACTTGCAGAGAAGACTCTGCAGGAAAGAGGCAATTCTTATATCTATTTTCTAACACAGAAGTCAAGGAAGTAAATGGTCTAAGTTTACTATGTGCTGAGTTAAGGGAAAGTTGAGAGAACGATGATTAAATAGCTCTTGTAAAGTTTTCTTGAGACTGTGTGGTGCAGGTTTGAATGGAGAACTTATCCACACTCTCATGGTATGTATTGTTCATATGGGTTCAGTTTTGTGCAAATGAGCGAGCAAGGATGACCAATTCTAACAATAAGTTCTGTAAGAGCACAAGACAAAGAGAAGAAGAATTTCTTACTCTGCTATATAATTCATTAAGTTAGGTCAATGAGATGCTAATACCATGTTTTTTAATTACATGTATTTTTGGTAGAGTGCATTCTCAGTGAACATAAAATTCTCATTTGTATACTATTCAGACAGAGTACAAAACAGAACAGATAGTCTCACTTTCTTACTGCTTGTGCTGATGCTAATGCATTTGTGTGTAGCATTGACATTTTCTCAGATCACTAATAGGCTTTCTGCTTCATATGGCGTGCACTTGTGATATTTGGTTTTTTTTCTTTACTGGGTTTGGGAATGATTAAGAAGTAGGGGTACATCCAATACTTAACAATTAAATAGTGTACTGGGACAAGAAGAAGAATTGAAGATTTTAAAATGAGGAAATACTTTCTACAGTCATGTCTTGAATCCTAAAGTTTCAATTCTCATAGTATCTTTTTGTTTAAAACTTCGCCTGGGAGACTTTTAACAGTATCTAGTAAATTTCTTGAAATTGAATTTTTATTTACTTTTGAAAAGAACTTTCTTATTATGCAAGGATAAATTAAGCAACTGTTAATTGTTCTCCTCCCTAACTCAATTAAATATCATAAAGATATTTCATTTCACTAAAGTAGGCATTTAAGCTAATAAATTTAAAAGCCAGATCCTACTCCTGTTTAAACTGATTCATGAGAACTTAAGTCCCTTCAGGTGTTTATACCACAACCACTGAAAAAACATAGGCTCAGATCCACAGAAAAAAAAAAAGTTGCTTTTTTCTCACAATGGGGAAGTACTAGATACACTGTTTATACAGCTGCAAAATGAGAATTGATATTATAACCAGTTGGTTGCCTAAGCTAAGCACTGTCTGGTGATCTATTGAGCCTTACTGAGATTTGTATTACCTGACATGAACCCCTTCCTGAAGGTTCCTAAGTAATTTTCTTTTGTGACAATGATAACAGGAGTTTCAACCATTGAATCAATAGCTCTGTGACTCTCAGCACCGAGAATGCAGGTGAATCAGACTAAAGGCTGCCTGACCAGCATGGATTCAGATTCATATCTTTTGCCTAATAAAACTACAGGGAATCATGTGGTGGAGCAGCAATCACTTCTTCCTTGAAGAACTGTCACTTTCAATAGGTATTTAAAAGTTTATTAGACTTGAGACAGACAGAGAGAGACTGTGTTCTCATTGAGCAGAAAGATATTTTTGCTTGGTGATTAGAAGGGGAGTGAACAGTCTTCCCATTTACTTTTCTAGTGACTGCTTAAAAATCTTCACTCCCTCCACTCTTTCATGTCAGGTGGAAAAGGCCTGTTGTATTTTCACATTTCCAGGGCCCCTCTGAAGTTAAATGAGGAAGATGGTGTTGATGATTTCAAAATAGAAAATAGATGGGATTTAGGCTAATGCTTTTTGTGTGTATAGCAACTGGGTAGCATTTCAACAGTCTAAACATAACTCTGCCTATGTCCCCAGTATTTCCAATTGTATCTAGGCAGCTTTTCAATAAATCCCAAAAGGGAATGCAATGAATTTGCTTTTTGGTGATACTTACCTGTCTATTTTCTGGGCTCTGGGCCTTAATTTAATCTGACCAGGAGTTACTTACAGAAATACTTTAATTAGTTTGACTATTTTATCATTAATTCTTGTATGCCTTGGTTTGATGTGTCTGGAACTGCAGAAGCTATAGCATTCCCTCTGTATTAGCAGTAGCCAGTAATTCTTGGTACAAGTCTGGTCTAAAATAGGAGTGGTAAATTTTACCTTTTATCTTTTAGAAGGAATATCATGCTTCCATGCTATCATTCCTTAAGGAAACTCAGAACAAAGTCTTTAAATGGAATCCAATCTCAAATTTGTTTTTTTGCTTAGGAGAAATTAATTTGAATGGAAATCTAGATAAGGAATGTGGGCACCTCCCTAAACTTCCCTTTAAAATCTGAAGCATCCTTTAAATATCTGTTCCAAACTACAATTTTGGATATTCCTTTAATCAGTATGTCAGAAAGACTTCCTTACATATTAGTATATGTGTTTAAAGATAAAGGGAAATAGTTTCAAACTAGCAGTCTGTCACAGTTTAGGGTCAGGGTGGCCCCTTAGACTGATAACAGACGCTCTCTGTTAACCCCCCTCCTTCCCCACAGGGGAAGAGAAAGGGAATAAGGGAGAGAGATGTTGTGATTAGAAAAGGAACAGCTTTCATGAAAATGAAAATAGTCAAAATAGAATATGTACAAATATATACAAAACCAGTATCAAACCCCACCCCCCTGATGGTAATTACATCACCGTCACCACTGACAGGGGGAGTCCCAGACTGGGCACCGCAGCAGATGGGAGCTGTGTTCAGGAGCTGGATTCTGGTACCGGATTCAGGACACTGATTTGGATCAAAGGCAGAATGGACAGAGTCCTCCTTGGATACTCTGAGGAAGGAACCAAAAGAGGACCTGAGCCAAGCCAAGCAAAGCTGGCAAAGTAGTCCAAGAGGGGAGAAGAGCCTGTGAGCCCTCAGAGAGAGAGCGACAAGTGAGTCAGCAAGCAAGCTATAGACACTCCAGATCCCTCTGCTTTGTACCGAATATGACACATATGGGATGGAATACCTCGTGGGTCAGTTTGGGGTCACCTGCCCTGTCCACTTCTCCCTTCAGGTTCAGCCTTTTACCTTCTTCCACTCCCCAATGTGGTACACAAGATCCAGCAGTGGCCTTGGTCTGCACACCAACCCTTGGTACTAACTCTAAACATGGGGTGTTATCACTGCCAGCAGCAGACACTGCCTGTGAAAACAGCCTGCTAACTTCAGAAAGTGCAGTTAACTAGAAGAACTGAACTGAAAAGTAAAATCACTGAACAGAATTAGTTCTGTTCTCACTCAAACCAGGACACAGTCAATGGCATATTCAGCTAGTTGCCATTACAACTTGATTTCTTTTTGGATTAAAAACTCCAAAGCTTCCCATGAGTAAAACAAACAAACAAATAAGCAAAAAAAGTAGTTTGATTTCTGCTTTTAGCATTCCAAATGTTCAATTCCTTGACAAAAATATTAGGCCCTTTAGTGTTGAAATACTTCAAATTTTTTGTCATTCTTTAGCATGCCATTTTCCAAGATCTTCCATACATCTCTCATTTTCTTTCCTTTCTTCTCTTCATTATCTGTAGGGGGAAAGAAAAAATAAAAAGAAAAAGGGATGGTTGGCTATTTGATCTGATCAGTAGACCTCATTCTGAGAAATACAGATATTTCATCATTTCAGAGAACAGGAAATTTGCAATTTCTTCCATCCAGATAGGTATCTTGCATGATATATTTTAGTTCCCAAGGGGATAAGGTATATCTGGTATCTAGGAATCTCTTCAATAAACCTTTCATTTTGGACAAATCCAGAAACAACTGTCACCACTCGCTTTATGGTCCAGTACTTCAATCTGTATTCTGGCTGTTCTCATGCATCATTCTCAGTGACTCCAGTGGGAATGTCACTGCAGCTTGAGAGCTGAAGAAGAAAGCATTCTAAGCTCAGTCTAATACTCATTGAAGTTGGTTGGAAGCTTCATACTGATCTCAGAGTGCAGCCCTAGGCAAAACCAACTGTCCTCCACTGCAGTGTTTATATTTCATAAAAAAAAAGGCCTTGTATAAACAAATAAATAAAGCACTGGTAATATCTGCTCTGGTCTTGTACATTCATAATGGGCTTCATTTAAGAAGTCAGTTTTTATGATTGCCCCAGCACTGCTTGATCAGTATATTAATGTAGTCTAATTGCAATTCCTGTAATTTGAATAGCACAATTGTTATTGCTCAATGTCTCTCCTGTGCCTGCAGTCCTGGTCCATGTGTTCTATTATCTAAGCATCTGAATGCCCACTACTGTTCCATGCCATTCTCTCTTCAATTGTCTGGCTTAAAAATCTGTTGCCACTGAAAGAGTATTTACCAATTTTCAAACACTTGAGAGTTACCAGATGTGGTAGGGGTGATGAATTTATTTTCCTTCCTTTTGATATATGTCAAATAATTAATATTGATGGTTATATAACTGTGTAAGGCTTGTAAGCATTCACTCTGTTTTAATAACTGTCTTTGCACACAGGAAAATGCACTTGCTGTATATGCACAGAGTGAGTCTGCAAAGCCAAAATGTCTTCTCATCACTACTGAAAAGGAAAGCTTGTGTCAGTTCTTCCATTATGTGCATTTTTGCTGAAAAAGATTAATCTCTCAAATAGTATTAGGGAGATTTACCTGTTTACTGGCATTAAAGATATAGGTGTCGGGTTATACAATATGACTGCACATAATATGCTGCACAATATAGGCAAACTTCAAATGAGCATAGATACACGTGAAGAGAGGGCACTGGTTCCGGCAGTCACAGACCATTGGGGTATAGCACCACTACCTCCTTGCACTGACAAAGCTACCATCAGGTGAGGATATTTAGTCTGTCAGCAGAAGATGGCACAAACTGTTCTGGAGCAGGAGAACCAACAATGCAACTCTGCCATGTTGTGACTTTTAGGAATAGCAGAACATGAGCATAAATTTAAGATGTTATTTGTTGTTTTAGTTCTCATGTTATGTGTACAATTTAACTGATCTGTAATCTACGTTTTTCAGCTGTGAATGAGGGGTCCTTGAGTTGAAAATTGCTTTTGGAAGCATTTTTTCCTCAAAGGGAACATTAGTTGCTGTTTTCCAAAGGCCAGATATAGTGTTGGAGTTCTGTGTTGCTTATCTTGCTTATTGTCTCCATTTGTTTTGTCATCTCCTTAAGTCTTGTGTCTTAGGGACCAAAGACAGATGGGGGGACCAAAGACAGATGGGAGGACCAAATGCACACAAGATTACTAAAGAAAAGGACAAGGAAAAGGTAGGGAATATTTTTGCCTTATTTTTTTGTGACAATTCACAGTACTGTCATAACAATTTATCTGGATGATGAGGTATATTTAGCCATATAGTATAATTTAAGACAGAAGGAGTACATTCCTTTACTATTCTTCAGTATGACTGCCGTCTGCTTGCTTGGTCAAATTTATTACTGTCCCAAGAATGACTTAGAGAGGTATTATTTTAGATGACCCTGATTTATTTCCTGCAAAGAGGGAGAGTGTCTTCTAACTCCATCTACCTTTTGTGCAAAAGAACACTCAGCTCTAGTACCACTTTTAAGAAGAGCAGCAGCAGCAAAATTTCAATTGTCAGGAGATAATTCAGGCTCTTTTTGAAAGGCATGACTGCTGTTGCCATGCTGGTATATATTGTTGTCCTTAAGCTGTTCATGAAGACTGAGTCTTTGCACAAACAATACAAAAAGAAAGTTCTTTATTTTATACCCTTCACATAATTACAGAACACCTTTGTCTTTTTCTTTTCTTTTGTCTGAATATTTATAGATCTCATTCTATACTACCTCCTGGATGTCTTTCATGTTCTAGAAGCTTTCATTTTGCAACCTGTAGAATAGACAATCAAAAGCATGTTGTAAAATGTATTTTGTGTGGACAGAATAAATATATTTGGTCTACATGTGAATGCATACTCACACACAGAGGACCATATAGAAGGTACACAGCATCACGAGATATGTTTACATATCAGATTGTCACATACAATGTCAATTTATACTACAGCTTAATTTATACAGAACTACCAAATGACGGAGCATGAAAGTGCACTGCAAACTAACTTTGAACCTGAAATAAACTCCACTGAAGTGAGCACCAGTAACAGTGTCTTTCAGTAGTAGAACTCAAGTGATTCTGAGATATCATGCAGTCAGGTAATTTTGTTCTTGGTTTTTTTTGCAGTCATCCAACACTTTCCTGTACAAATTTCTCAAAAGAATTCATAAGCATTAACTCATTTCTCTTGTACAGCAAGTGTTACATTTTTCATTATTATTTACTTCTACAGAAGAATGAAAGGGAATAAGACATAATATATGACTTGCTCAAAGTTTCAGTTAAATTATCTTACACAACAGAGATGAAAACAGCTTGTTTGTTACAGCTTAGACAATTAATGATATGAACCTGTTCTAGTCGTAGCATTTAGTGGATGAAGGAAGGGGCTATGAGTAGTAAATAATGAAAGCAATATTTATTTTTTTTTTATTATACCTCTTGGAAATGTCTTGGTGACATTTAGCAGTCCTCAGAATGAAAACAATTTCTTGCCTTACCTGGAAATTCCAGATTGGTGTTCTTGGCTTGCTCAGACATAACATAAACAGTTCAGATATTAGTTAGTTCTAGATGCTTAAAAATCATGGAGATAAATTTCCTAGTCATCAAGAGCTCTTTTCATTAGTTTTGGACCATTTTTACTATCCCTTTATCTGGTCTATTTAGCTTGGAACTTGTCAGTTCAAGAAAAATCAAAGGACTAAAATTTTAGTGAAGACTAAGTGATCCATAGAGGAGTACGACTCTCATTTAGAAGACTATTATGATTATCAGCATACACCTCAATTAAAAAAAAAAAAAATTACACAAAAAGTAATGATTTTTTTTTTAAGACTTGAAAAAAGCTTTGGTGGCATAAATGTTCACACACACCCCTCCCAGTCAGCTGATTATTATTATTATAGCAGTTATTATTGCCATCTGCAAATTCTATTGCTTAAGTAACCAGGATGATTGTTCCAGACATCTGCATCACTTTGGCTTCTCTCTTTTGGAAGACCAGAAATTACAACTTATTCTAGACCACACTACACTTCTACCAAAAAAGGGGTCAAAACAATGTTCTTACATTCAGAGATGCCACATCTGTTTGCCCTGGGGGAAGGGAAGGGCAAATATATGTTTTACTGTAATTAGAGCACTGGGTCATCTACTCGCTGTCACACTAATATTTTACTGTTCTGTCACTGACAGTATTACTAGAAGAGTTCATAATCTGGGAAATGTGTTTCAGGTAGATGGCATGTTTGTTTTTCTAGCTTGCAAGTGATAATTGTTCTTTTTCTTCAGCATGTAGATTATTACTAATGTAAGGCTTGTGAAACTACACTGAACTACCCCTTGGCAAGGTTATTTTTGGTCAAGCAGGCAATAACACATAAACATTTTCTTTGAGCCCTCATTTCTGAAGCCATATGCTTTGTCAAGTAATAGAAACAAGATCTATGTTTGTTTGTTTGTTTTTATAATGTATAGGTCTGGATGGTCAGATACTAAATTAAGAAAAACAGGATTTCCCTTTGTCCTTTGGATATATGCCTAAATATGTAGATTAGTCTTACCATGTTTATACTGAGTTGATTTATATTCTGCATTAAGATTGTATGATCACCAGTCAAAATGTCTATCCACAGAACCTAAGCAGTGCATACACACAATATGAAAACCACTAACATATTCAATCTACCTGTTGTATGAAATGAATAGGGAAATTAAATATAGAGCTGCAAGTAGAAAACACATCATAGCTAACATATGTTTTGAAAGCAGTTTGCCTCCAGGCAGACACGGATAAAAACATTGAAAAGGATAAAGAAAACAATCTATGGAGATGGTATGCAGAATTTCATGGAAACATTTGTCTTTACATATGAACAAGAATTTTTAGAACTCCTTGGATTATGTGAGATGTCATTTAGGTCAGTAAATTAATCCTTTTGCACCACTAAAAATTATTCTCAACAACTGAATTAATTCCTCTAATTAGATCTTACCTAATGCCCATAATTCCTCTGATAACTCAGTGTTAAGAAAAAACTTGTTAAGTCATCCATATTCACCATATCTGATTATGAAAAGTAACTCAGAAGCAACTCTGTAGAAGATACTGGATTTACATTAATATACACCCAGTATCTGAAGAAAAATCAGGCTCTATCATACTGCATTATTTTAGGTGACACATAGTAAATATTCTGAAGCTTTCATTTAAATCTGATACTAAGTCTAAATCTGGAAAGTAATAAAAATTAAGATTTAGATTTTAAATTTTTTTTTAAACAAATGTCTTAGTTATTCTGACTACAACATCTGTAAACTACATTACAGAATTCATCTGTGTCCTAGGTAGCATAGTGAGAATTCTCTATGAGTTATTCAGTGTGCTAAAATGAAATAAATACACTCTTTAATGTTCAATATGACTGAAATACAAAAAAGCCTGTTAATGAAATAGTGATAAGTACAAATTAAAATAAATATTAAATATTGTTCCAACAATAAACATGGAAATTCAGATGTCAGCTAATGTGAATGGAATTGTGTTAATATTGAAAAGCATTGATGAAATAAAATTTGAAATGACAGTTTTCTACCTTGCTGAAGAGTAATTTATGTAACCTCAACAGAGACATTTTGAATTAAATGGTGTCAGTTAAATATAGAATGGTAAACAAAGTGCAAGAGCATTTTTGCAAAAGCCACCAGGTAAGTATTTTGTTGCTGTAATTAAGGGCTTCTGAACAATTATTTCTATTAAAATAATTCCACCTTAAAAATCTTTCAATGGCCAGAGCTTGTGTTTATGTGAACTAGAAATCTTTCTTTTAGTACCAGCTCTCTTTTTTATCTTCCAATCTTTTTTTTGCCTGTATTGTTTTTAATTTTAGTCTTCATATTTTTATTTGGGCTTTTTTTTTTTTTTCCCTTCTTTAAGAAATTCTGACATTTAAACTTTTTCTTGTCCAGTTTCAATGAAAGAACTCAATACTGAAACTCTTTGCTGGAAAAGATGCCCTCAAATACCCTATTCTGACATTGTGTTATCAACTGACTTTTCTGAATCGTGTTGCTTTTTGTTCTTAGATGTTCTTAACTTCCACAGCATGTATTGCAGTTTAATTGTCTTTCCTTGTGAGCAAGCCATATACTGTCTGTGATGCAATTCTGCCTCTTTCTTTGGCTAAAGTGTGCTGATGGTGCAGGAGGAAGGGAATGTCCTGAAACTATATAATATTTAATTTTTCAGGTGTTTCTTTCCAATTGAAATATGAAATATTACAATACTATTTGTTTTCCTAATGGAAAGAGACTATTTATCCTATTAGTCATTCAGTCTATTACTGTCCCTCCTCCTTCCCTTTTCATATGGGGAAAAAAACCTAAGTGCAATATTTGATACGAGGTCTCAAAACTTTTGATTGCTGCCTGTGATAGTCCAAAATAGCAAATGCTTTTTCTCATCACATAGGTAAATGATTCTTGACTGAAAAAAAATCTGCAATACTTATTCATGTGAATAATGTTACTGACTTTTAAGCATTCTTAATAACTGAATGTTACCAATAGAAAAAAAAAAATCCCTGACTGATTTTTTTTTCTTAACTAATATGACAGATAGTCCTGCAAAGATACTCATAGTAAGCAAATTTGACCTGTGTAGTATATCACCAACAGTGAAACCATTTTAGAGGTGCCAAGCACTTGAAGAGGGAGGAGACAGAAACATAAATTTTTCATTAAGACAAAGTGACTCTTTGTTGCTCTAGTTGCACAGTGTGGATTTTCTCATAATGGCAAAAAGCCCAAACCAATTTTTTTTCCATTTAATACCTAGCTAGACTTGAGACTCTTTGCCAAGAATGTTTTTAACACCATTTAAACAAGGGGTCAGAAATCTCTACAGATAAAAGTATGTTGTTTTAAACAGTTACAAATAGAAAAAAAATATTATTATAATAGTATCTTATGCTCTAAGTTCTAAATCAGTACAAGCCCCTTGTGATCAGAGGTGTATGGTGAGATTCCCACATCTCTGATTTTTGATTTCAACCATTACTTGAGTGTAAGAGTGGACCTGATAGAATTAGCTTTGCCACTCTTGTTAAAACTACCCTGCAGTAAAACTAGAATATTAATGAACATAATTGTTAGAAGGGTTTTAGTGTAGCTCCATCTCCTTTGTGCAAGACTTAAGGTTCATTTTGCAACATAGCCTGTCACTTTACGATATTCAATTGCCTCTCTTAATCATACTGCTGTTTCTCAGTTGTCCCATGCCTGCAAAATCCCATCAAGATGATTAAAATTTTTGATATTTTGTGCTCTCAGGCAAAAATTGAAATATTTCTATTTCTTACATTCCATCTATTTCAAAGCACAAACAAAATAAGATCTTTCAGGAAACTATTTAGAAATGTGTATATATATACATATGTACACAGCCAATGTATTTGCAAAAGGTTTGTTTCTATCCTATTTAAGGTGGATTCAGCCATCTCCACACAACCTTATTTCATCATTCAGCTTCAAGCCAATTAGAATTATGATGAATACATTCACATGAAAATAAATGCTTGGGCAAGTGAAGAAACACAGGATTGTATGAATGGTGGTGACATTCAGAAAAGCATTGCTGTGTGGCAGTGACTTTACAAAAAAAAGTCTGTGCTTAGCATAGCTGGCTTTTTTGAAGCAAACACTATTTCTAGCACACTGCCAAAGCTTTGAGAGCAAATCAGTGTAATTAAACTAATATTTAACTTCATCATTCTGCCTTGGTGCTTTCTGGTGAAATTTCTCAATGGTCTGTTGAAGTCCTACCAAGTCATAAACAGTTTCATTTCTTAATTTATGAGGTGTGGGTTTTTTTTTTTATCTGCAATTAAAGTTGATAGCGGTTTTTTTATTTTATTTTAATTAGCAGTTTCAGTGTATGGTTGTGTTTTATTTTTTTATTACTCAGAAGGAAGTCCCTAGATGCCATTCAACAACCTTCTTCTTCTTCTGACATTCATTGCCATTCATTTAATCTATGATTTACATAGTGCTCCTGCCTGTTTTTCTGACAAGCTGTGAATGGTGGAGGATCTCATGAGTCACTGGGTTAGGAGTACCAGACTTCTTTTCAAATTTCCTATCACCTCATGTGGCAGAAGCCCAGGCCTATACTACTGGCATCCTCATATCTGTAGCTGCCTTGGATAAAATGGTGTTTGTTGTAACATAGAATCATAGAATGGTAGGTGTTGGAAGGGACCTCTAGAGGTCATTGAGTCCAAACCCCTGCCAACAGAGGAACACTGAGGTCAGGCCACACAGGAACAGATCCAGGAAGGTTTTGAAAGTTTCTAGAGAAGGAGACTCCACAACCTCTCTGGGAAGCCTGTTCCAGTGCTTTGTCACTCTTGCCTTAAAATATATAGATATAGCACCAAATCATCTTCTTGCCTAAGGAGGCTGGGGCATGCTGCTAATGAAAATTGTGAAATGTGAAGTGGAGGATGAACTTAGACCTATGAATGTTAACTGATATATCTGGTTTTTACAGCCTTCTAAGATGATACACAATGACACTGCCATTGGCTTAAAACAAAGAAATAAGGATGCTGTTATTGACAAAAAATAATTTATTACCCTTATTTATCATTAATAAATTCAATTTGTTAATAATTGGTGAGAACAGTTCTGCGAATGAGCATTTTGTAAAATAACACTCTACAATGAATCTGAAAAACAGACTTATTGGCAAACAGGGTAGGCATGTTTATGCCAAGACTGGTTTTGTATTAGAGGTAGGACTGACATCACATTCATCCACCCCTGACAGACAAGGAAAGGTATTCAGACACTCATTTTTTGATTGATTTGCTGGTTGGAGTAAGATTGAAGGTAATAACCCTGATTCACTAACAAAAGTATCTTCTCTGCTCTCCTCCTCTTTGTCAAGAAGTTGGGGGGGGGTGGTTTGTTGTTATCTGGAAGTGTAAGTAAGAGGAGACTGATCCAAGGAGAAAACCTGCTAGACTGCTGTAAACAACATTCAGTGTAATATTCGAACAGCCAAATACAAAGCATATATGTAACATGCCCCTTGAGCTGCTGTGAGATGGTTAAGCAGCTGCTTCATAAGTATTATTTTAATTCCACAGATCATTAAAAATTCATCAGAGCAATAAGTCCATTTTTTTTAAGGATTAATATTTCCAACCAAAAATACAGAACTGTAGGGTTTTCTTTGAGTATTATGACGGACTATTAAATATAAGACACTTGAGAATGTAGTTGTGTATTTATTATGACTGTTGATATGGAAAAAAAAAATATAAAAAAATCCAAACCAACCAACCAAAGAAACAAACAAAAAGGTGTAAAAGAAGAATACAAAAGTGATTAATTTACAACTAGATGGATTTCAGCTCCTGCTGTTATTGCCTATTACTTGCTGTAATTTTTCCACTGTGTCAAGAACATTGTTCTGTGGGTATTTTGTATTGTAATCCAGCAAAATAATTTTTGGAAGATTTTTATTATATTCTGTTTGCACTTGTGCTTCTGCATCCTTATGTTTGATGTTTTTTGCATCTTTATTTTTGAGTGGAGAAAAAGATAAAGGCAGAAAAGAATGCTAGGAGACCTGTCTGGATGAACAAGGAGCTCCTGGACATGCTGTCATGCAAAAAGAAACTCTACAAGGAGTGGAAAGAAAGACAGCTAGAATGGGGGGCATACAAGGAAGCTGCCTGAGCAGTAAGAGACCTGGTTAGACAAGCTAAAACTCAGTTAGAATTAAATCTAGCCAGGGAGATCAAGGGAAATGCCAAGAATTTCTATAGGTATATTAATGTCAAGAAAAAGACTAGGGAAGGTGTGGGCCCCTCAGAAAGGAAATGGGAGAGCTGGTGGTGAGTGATACTGAGAAGGCTGAGGTTCTCAATGACTTCTTTTCCCCACTGACTGAAAAAGGGGAAATATAACCCCCATATTCAAAAAGGGAAAGGTGCATGAACCTGGGAACTATAGGCCAGTCAGTCTCACATCTGTGCCTGGTAAGATCATGGAGCAGATCCTCCTGGAGGCACTACTGAGGCAGTAGAATAACAATGAAGTGATTGGCTACAACCAACATGGCTTCACCAAGGGCAAATCATGCCTGACTAACCTGGTGGCATTCTATGAGAAGGTCACAACATCAATAGACAGGGGAAGAGCAACCGACATCATTTTCCTGATCTGAGCAAAGCCTTTCACATTGTCCTTCATGACATTCTGGTCTCCAAGCTGGTGAAATACGGGTTTGATGGATGGACAATTCAGTGGATAAAGAACTGGCTTGATGGCTGTTCTCAAAGAGTGGTTGTCAATGGGTTGGTATCTAAGTGGAGACCAGTGACAAGTGGAGTCCCTCAAGGATCAGTACTGGGACCAGTCTTGTTTAACATCTTCGTCAGCAACATGGACAGTGGCGTTGAGTGAACCCTCAGCAAGTTTGCTGACGACACCAAGCTGTGTGGGGCGGCTGACACACTGGAGGGAAGGGATGCCATCCAGAGGGATCTTGACAGACTGGAGAGGTGGGCCCATGCCCACCTCATCAAGTTCAACAAGGCCAAATGCAAGGTCCTCCATCTGGGTCAGAGCAATCCCAAGCACCAATACAGGCTGGGCAGTGACTGGCTCAAGAGCAGCCTTGAAAAAAAGGACTTGGGAGTACTGATGGATGAGAAGCTCAACATGAGCCATCAGTGTGCTCTTGCAGACCAGAAACAAATCGTATCCTGGGCTGCATCAAGAGAAGTGTGGCCAGCAGGTCGAGGGAGGCGATTCTCCCCCTCTGCTCCACTCTTGTGAGACCTCACCTGGAGTACTGCATCCAGTTCTGGAGCCCCTAGTACAAGAAGGATATGGATGTGCTGGAACATGTCCAGAGAAGGGCCATGAGGATGATCAGTGGGCTGGAGCACCTCTCCTATGAGAACAGACTGAGAGAGTTGGGGTTGTTCAGTCTGGAAAAGAGAAGGCTCCAGGGAAACCTTATTGTGGCCTTCCAGTATCTTAAGGTGCCCTACAAG
>JANHGN010017618.1:56783-88749 GCA_024605025.1 Megaceryle maxima | reverse complement strand
GAATTGGTGAACTAAAACAGCTTTAAGGAAAAGAATAATAAAATAAAATAAAATATAGACAAATATATATAAAACCAGTATCAAACCCAACGACCCTGAGAGCAATTACAGCACCATCACCACTGATGCTGTAGAGCAGGCACTGAGAAGTCCCAGTCTGGACTCCATGGCAGACTGGAACCAGATTCAGGAGCTGGATTCTGGAACTGGATTCAGGAACACATGTGTTGAGTCAAAGGCAGAATGGACACAGTATTCCTTGTATGCTGGCCACCGGAGAAGAGATTTGACCCTTGTGATTCCTCAGCTCTATACTGAATGTGATGTATATGGGATGGAATCCCTTGTTCATCAGTTTAGGGTCACCTGTCCTGGCTGCTCCTCCCTGCAGGTGCCACCTCTTACTTACTGCACCCCCAACATGGTGCACAAGGTTTAGAAGTGACCTTGGTCTGCACAGGAGCACGTACAAACAGTAGTCTTTCTGCACACACCAGTACTTGTTAGTAACTCTGAACATGGAGCATTATCACTGCTGGAAGCAGACACTGTCTGTGACAATGTGCCGTTAACTTGAGAAAGTGCAGTGACTTAGAAGATACTGAGATGAAAAGTAAAATCAGTGAACAGAATTATTTCTCTTCTACCTCAAACCAGGACAAAAATCAATTCAGAATCTAATGTAAAGCTCCCGGAAGAAAATACCCATGCTATGTTTTAAAGAATTTACTTCATGCCATTTCACAGACCTTTTTACAGTTAAGTAACTCTGTGTACTAATAGAAAAACATCCCATTTGCATCTGGATTTTTAAATTATTACTAAGGTATGTGAACTAGAAACTTTTATACTCTCTTCCATCCAGGAAATAAATGCGAGGTGCTGATTTTTTCCAGCTTATTAGAGCTAGTCAACTCATTCTGAATTTGTAAAATCATTGCTAAATTGGGCTTTGTGATAAACTGTGTGTTGTTATATGAGAAAAAAAGAGGCTAAGAAATTTAAGTCATGATGAGAACACATACATTTGTGGACCATATAGCTTCAGAAGACATGGACAACAGTTTGAACTTAGCTGAATGGTGCAAGGACTGAAGGAAGATTTGAACAAGTACAAAGCATTTTGTTTCCTCTGTGCTCCTGCCCCTGTTGTAGGAAGAGAAATGAAGGCACAGTTGAAGATGGTTCAAAGTTAAGACATTAATTGAGCACCAGGCTTGTGGTCATGGGCTCAAAAACTTTTACTTTGAGGGAGAGTCATCAGCTCCTGGGAAGGAAGAAAGTGAATAATCAGATGTCTGATCTCTTTTTAAGTACACTATGTCAAATTCTCTCAGAAAGCTCCCTGGTATGTTTTAAGGAAAAATAAAAGGGAAAAGGGAAGAGGGGAAAAGGAATAGAGGGAAGGGGGAGGGTAAAGGGAAAAGAGGAGAGGAGAGGAGAGGAGAGGAGAGGAGAGGAGAGGAGAGGATGACCTCAGAAAGCAGAATATTCTCCAATAATACATAGCCCAAATTTTGGACATCTTTTATTTTGATCACTGTTAAGTAGAAAGTCAACTCACAAGAAACCTGCAATTTATATTGTCACTTACAAAATGAATAAATGTCTAGTTTATGAGAACTTTTGAAGAATGAGAAGTCATGCACTAATACGTCCAAATACAATAGAAGTTTTGTAAATTCACCAAGATTTAATGGAACAAGACAGTGTTAAACGTGGTAACAGCTAGAGCAGAAGTCAAGGCTCCACAGAAAAAAACTTCAAGGTGCTATTTCTTTGAAAAGAAACCCTTCATGCTAGAGGTGAGGCAAATTAATAGAACACTTTATGCATTTGACTTGGAAATGCATAAAGGGGCAAAGGATGATCAAAGGTCTTGAATAGTAGAAGTAGCAACCTTCAGAAAACTGTAGGGGTAGCGTTAGGCACTCCAGCATCCATTGTGGCTTTTGGTTAAATAAATAATTTCAGTTTTATATAATGTTCACTTACTCTGGAAAAAATATAACACACAAAACTTTTGATAAAATACTTGCTTTGATTCCGTTAGGGAAAAACAGTAATCTTTTCATCTTTCTCGCTTCTTCAGTAAAACTTTTGCTGGTGACCTAAGTTTTTCCTACAGTTTTTAATATATGGTTTCAGTGCTCTTTTTAAAAATGTTCATTTTTCTTTGCCATTATTCCTTTTCTTCTTGTTCTTCCTACAGATTTCATTTTATTATCATTTGACTGTTCACAGTGTTCCTCTTACCCTGATCCTCGTGTTATTTTCTTTGGCCATTACATGTTTCCAAAGAAGAGTTCAGCTGTTCAGAGACACTATCAGTCCCACAAATGTGTATAGGACAGGAACTAGACAGAGCTTTTGCTTTCTCTTGATCTCTTGTGCACACAGAAATGTTCTTACTGCTTCACTAGACCAAGAAACTTTCCATATTTTCTGTGTATATATACTTTCCTGAAGTCTAAAGACTTAAATTTGGTGCTTGAGCAGATGTGCTTCATTTCTAGCTGAGGAAATAAGTATTTAAGTAGAGTGAGAAATCCTACAATTGGAGTGTGGCTATCAATGGCTACAAGCTATTCAGAAGGGACAGGAGGGGAAGGAGGGGGGGAGGTGTTTCCCTCTATGTTAAGAAATGGACTGAATGTGATGAGATTTCCCTAAAGAATAGCCACAAGCAAGTCATAAGCCTATGGGTAGGAATTAGAGACCAAGGTAACAAGGGGAACCTTGTGGCCAGAGTCTACTATGGTCCTCCTGATCAAGGGGAGACTATGGATGAAGCATTCCTACTCCAGCTACAGGAGGTATCGCACTCACAGGCTCTTGTCCTGCTGGAGGACTTCAGTCACCCCGACATTTGCTGGAAAAGTAACACGACCAGCAGTAGGCAGTCAAGGAGGTTCCTGGAGTGCCTTGATGATAAATTCCTGGGACAAGAAAGACAGCCCTACCCAAGGGAATGCAATACTGGATCTACTGGTCACCAATGCAGGTGCGCTTGTTGAGGACCTCAAGATTGGAGGCAGCCTGGGCAGCAGTGACCATGCACTGGTGGAATTTGCATTGCTAAGGGTCACAAAGCAGTCAAGGAGCATAGTCAGGACCCTGAATTTCAGAAAGGCAAAATTCCAGCTCTTCAAGGAGTTAATTAACAGGACACCCTGGTAAATGGTCCTCAGGGACAAGGGAGCAGAACAAAGCTGGCAGATCTTTAAAAACACTTTTCATAGAATACAAGAACTTTCAATCCCTAAGTGTAAGAAATCAAGAAAGAAAGGGAAGAGACCAGCATGGCTGAGTCACAATCTGCTTGCTGGTCAAGCAAAAAAGTAAGAATGAGCTACACAGGCAGTGTAAACAGGGACAGATATCCTGGGAAGAGTACAGAGATGCTGCCTGATTGTGTAGGCACGAGGTCAGGAAGGCCAAGGCACAGTTGGAGCTGAAGTTGGCAATGGATGTAAAAAATATCAAGGGCTTCTACAGGTACGTCAATGAAAAAAGAAAGGTGAAAGAAAACATACCCCCCCTGAAGAACAAGAACAGGGAGCTAGTAGCAACAGATGAAGAGAAGGCTGAGGTTCTCAATGACTTTTTATCCTCAGTCTTCACTGACAACCTCTCAACACCTTCCAAGTAAAAAAAACTACAAGTGAGGAATCAAGGTGGTGAACTCACTTCCACTGTATGTGAAAATTAGGTTCATGACCTCCTGAGGAACCTGAACATACATAAGTTTATGGGACCCGATGAGATGCAACCCAGAGTTCTGAGTGAACTGGCAGGTGCAGTCGCCAAGCCACTTTCAATATCTGAAAAGTCATGGCAGTCAGGTTGAAGTCCCTAGTGACTGGAAAAAGGGAATGTTACACCTATCTTTAAAAAGGGTAGAAAGGAGGACCCTAGGAACTACCAACCTGTCAGCCTCACCTCTGTGCCTGGGAATATCATGGAGCAGATTCTCCTAGAAGGTCTGGTAAGGCACATGGAGGACAGGGAGGTGATCAAGGACATCCAGCATGGCTTCACTAAGGGTAAATCCTGTCTGACAAACCTAGTGGCTTTTTACGACAGAGTGACTGAATCGGTGGACAAGGGACGACCTATGGATGTGATCTATCTGGACTTCTGTAAGGCCTTTGACATGGTCCCCCAAAACATCCTACTTGCCAAGTTGGAGAGATACGGATTTGATGGGTGGACTGTTCAGTGGATAAGGAATTGGCTGGATGGCCACATCCAGAAGGTAGTGGTCAATGGCTCAAAGTCCAGATGGAGAGCAGTGACAAGTGGTGTCCCACAGGGGTCCGTACTGGGACCTGTCTTGTTTAACATTTTCATCAACGACATTGACAGTGGGATTGAGTGCACCATCAGCAAGTTTGCAGATGACACCAAGCTGAGTGGTGCTGTCAATACACCAGAGAGACAGGATGTCATCCAGAAGGACCTAGACAAGCTGGAGAGGTGGGACCAGGTGAACCTCATGAGGTTCAACAAGAGCAAGTGCAGGGTCCTGCACCTGTCCCGGAATTATTCCCACTATCAATACAAGCTTGGGGAAGAGGCAATAGAGAGCAGCCCTGCAGAAAAGGACTTGGGGTGATGGTACATGAGAAACTGGACATGAGCAGCCAGTGTGTGCTTGCAGCCCAGAAGGCCAATGCATCCTGGGTTGCATCAAAAGAAGTATGGCCAGCAGATCGAGAGAGGTGATTCTGCTGCCCTACTCTGCTCTGGGGAGACCTCACCTGGAATACTACATCCAGCTCTGGAGCCCTCAGCACAGGAAGGAAATGGACCTGATGGAGATGGGCCAGAGGAGGGCCACAAAGATGATCAGAGCTATGGAACACCTCTCTTGTAAGGTCAGGCTGAGGGAGCTGGGATTGTTCAGCCTTGAGAAGCAAAGGCTCAGGGGAAACCTAATAGCGACCTTCCAGTACCTGAAGGGAGCTTCTAAAAAGACAGGAGAGGGCCTGGTTACATAGGCCTGGAGTGAAAGAATAAGGGGCAATGGTTTTAAATCAGAAAAATGGGTATTTATATTGCATGTAAGGAAGAAGGTCTTTACCATGAGGGTGGTGGAACACTGGAACAGGTGGCCCAGGGAGGTAGTTGAGGCCCCATGCCTGGAGACATTCAAAGTGAGGCTTGATGAGGCTCTGAGCAACCTGCTCTAGTTGAAGATTGTCCTGCTTTCAGCAGGGGGGTTGGACTAGATGACCTCTAGAGGTCTCTTCCAACCCAGACATTTCTATGTTTCTATGTATTCCAGTGAGAAGTAAGCAATGCTTTAGCTCAGTTGTGACCCTACAGAAAATGGTGCCCAATGTTCTGACATATCCAAACTTGTTCACTGAGATGACCATTATCAAAATGATGACCATCATCACCCTGATTGACCATCATCAAAAATACTAATTCATGGGGGGGTACTATGTGAGCTCCACCATGATGGGAATTTGTGTTTTTAGCTTTGGCAGATATCCTCTGACCTAACACAGAAATTTCAATTTTCATGAGATGACTTAACGCAATTTGAAATATTTCTTCCCAGTTGCTTCAAGCAGACAGAAGTAACAGAGTGGATAAGACTAGGCAATACCAGGATCCTGTCTCTCTGCCAGTCTACTATAATGCAGTTTCAGGGTCCTTAGCTCTTTTCTGCTGTGATAGGAGTTTCCCTGTTAAAGGGGAAGATGTTATAAACTCTTTTCTCCTTGATCTTCAGGTATCACTTGCACCTTTATCACAGTAGATTCTGTCCTTGCTTTGTCTGTCTTGTCTATGCTCTGGACTGGGCTGGATATGGGTGTCTGGCAATGTGTTGGCAACAATGCACTGTTGACTAGTTTGTGCTTGTTAAGTTGGTCACAGTTATCAGTTTCATTAATCAGAGAGGGATTTTTATCATTCTGGATTTTCAATTCTTAATTTACCATGTATACTGAATGTTCCTGAAAGCAATGTATGGTCAAATGTTAATAAAAAATTTTCATGACCATCCTCAAAGAATAAGGATCCTGGCTTCAGCTTCCACCCTCTGGGGGAAAAACATATGAAAATAATAAAAATAAAATCTGATTTCAAATATACAGTCACCTTGCATTTCTATTCTAAGTCTTACTTTATGGGCACAAAGTAATTCTGGAACAGAATTTTCAAGAGTGTTTAAAAAAAATCAACAGATCTGGTTTGGAGAAAAAAAAAAAAAAAAGATAGGAAATAGCCTGAGGATTGGTTAGATTTTCTCACTTTACTGCCTGTAATCAGTATAAATAGAAAAATGCCACAATTGTTTTGTCCCTGTCACACTTCATCCAGGCAGGATTCAGTGACAGTGTGTCACATCATTATTTTATAAAATAAGATAAAATACTGATATCTCTTGGTTAAATAAATACCGTAAACTTTGAGATTGATCTTGTCTCCATATTGTGTTATCAGGACCTGCTTCCTGCCTGGACATACCTGATAAAAACTCCTCAGATGAAAGTAAGGGACATAACTTCATCACTGAGGCTTCATCAAAGAGCTACATGGGTAAGGGAATAGCAGAGTATAAGTGATGGTAAAAATGAGTTTGTAACTATTTTAATTGTGGGAGCTGCTCAACAACAGGGAAGGTGTCAGCACAGTGGACACAGAGGATGCTTTGGCATGTAAATTCTGTATTTCATATTTTAGCATAGTGTGCCCATGCTAGATCCCACAGACATGCTATTGTGTGACACCACAGCCCCTACACAGCTGTAACTCGCACAGAAATCAATTAAAGGTGAAAATGGATGAGAACTGCAAGACTGTGGCATTTTGTATTAGTTAGATGAGGATAAAATCAGAGATTCCTTTGGTTAAAACAAATCAGAAACTGAAGGAATCTGAACTTTGAGAAAATGGAAATAATATGTGTGTTTTTTCTCAAATATTTACTTTCTTAGCTGCAAGGAGACTAACAAGGGAAAGATTTTTTAACGATTTTCTCTTTGTCAAGTGGTAAATGTAAGATGAAACTACAAATAGGGCACTTTCCTCTTTCAGACTACAGCATGAGTACTGACATCAAGTCATACTCTTTATAGTAAGCCTTTTTCAAGATTGTTATTGAGATACAAAAAATAGTTTAGTACTTGTTAGTTACTCAAAGTTTTTGGAGGGAAAATCAAGTGCATAGTTCCCATTACATTTGGATATCCAGATACGGGAAGCTGAGTCTAGAAACTAAAAGCAGAGGTTAAACTCCTAATCCAATGTAAAAGACAAGGTCAGCCCTGATGAAGCTATGAGTAACTTGATCTACTGAGGATGTCACTGCTTACTGCAGGGGGTTGGACTAGATGTTCTTTATAGGTGCCTTCCAACCCAAGGCATTCTAAGAATCAATGATCCTATGATCTGTCAGCTGTATTAGCAATATGGGTTGTATGATCTCTATGACAAGATAAAGGTGAGCTATAAATGGAAGTAAAAATCTTCAGTGAGTATTTCTGAGAAATATTATGGAGAATGAATGACCATCATGCCCAATTTTTATTTTTTTTTCAGAAAAATACTGGAAGCTATAATTGATGCACTAATTAACCAATACAGTAAAAGAATTTGCTTGAGGGAGAGAATAAAAGGGGGAAAGAGAGGTGGAAACTGGAAAAAAAAATTTCCAGAAAGTGGGGAAAAAGAAAGCCAGGTTGCTACAAATGTATTTGATGAGAAAGCTGTTTTTCAAATATGTTTTCTATTTACAAAACCAAAACATATAGAATATTGATAAGGGAAAGACAGGTAAGATATGAGAAGGAGCATTTTGAAAGATGGCAGTGCAAGATAACACAGATAACTCCCCAGTGTAGACTAGATTTAAAGGAGAGACGACTTGCCAGAAGAGGAGATCCATCTTTGTATACTAGAGCAGTGCTTTTTTCACTTCTTTCTTTTGTAGGAATGTTTTAGTTACATATTCAGTATTTTTTTTACCAAATTATAAGAAAGGGATGGAGACTTTGAAATTTGCCTGGTTTAAACTCAATTCAAAGCAATGTGACATACTTGAAAAAGTTTAGTGGAAATATTAGATCCACATAAGTGATGAAGAGAAACTCACTGAGATCTGTGCTCCAAGGGAAGTTTGACAATCTTCATTGTTGGGACTTGTTTCCTACAGAAAGAAAACACTGCAAAAAGCAAAGACTTGTTAGTTACTCCCTGGAAAGCTGCTTACAAAGCAGGAGAAAACTCATTGGTCACAGGCATTTTCCAGTCTCCTGGAAAAGGAAAGCAATATGAAGACAAGCTGAAGATTACAAAATATTGTTAGTTCATCCTCATGATTCAGTGACTTAATTGTGCTGCTTAATGTGGGAGTTTTTCAGGCCACTTCAAAAGGTGGAGAAATATTGTAAGATATGTAAAGGCTGATGGCTCCCGTAATCAGATAGGCTAAAGCAATCACCTCAGCATTGTGACAGAGATGAAAAATTGCCACATTCACACACACATGCACACACACAAATAAAATCACACATTAAAAAGAGGCATTGTGATGCTTGATGGGTTGGTTCTTGTGGTGCTCCTTCCCCAGTTATATTTGGTCTGAACATCTGTTCTATTTCTGTTAAGTCACTCAAATTTGCATTAATTGGAGAGCTCTTCATCTCATTAATACTAATAATTTCTATAGACTGAACTTCAGTCATAAATAAAAAAAAGAAACATTTACAGTTAAAATGTATTAATATTTTTTAAACCACTTCTTATTAAAACAGCAGTCTCTGTGAATCAGACTCCTGGCCAGAGACATTTTGTGTTTAATGTCTTGCACACAATATTCAGATCTTTAGACTTATTAAATCAAAGCATATAGAATACAGAAATGTGAAAACTAAGTATTTTTTTCTATTTTTTTTTAAAGAAACTTTACTTCAAAGAATTCAAGAAGGCTGGAAATCAGCTGGGATGGTTCATGACAACTGTCTTGAGAAACACTTCAAAGACTTCATAGCTAGTAGGTATTTCGTTCTGTTGCTGGTAAAATTGTTTAGTTATTTTAAGCCAGCATCGGGAAATTAACCTTCACATATACTTAAGAAACCTTTCTTCTTTTCCAAACCTTTTGCTCAGATGTTGCTAATTTAGCAGCACTCTACTGTTTCCCCACTTCTGTTTCTGCAGAGGTACCATGTTTCTAAGGACCTGGTTTTATATACAAAATTTAGGATGTACACTTTGTGTAACTAGATTTATCACATCCGAGAAGTGGTAAATATGGAGGATACAAGTCATTCTGTGTAGATTTGGAGGCTTCAGTGTGCAGATCTGTTGTGTGAAATGAGTCAGGATCTTTTTCTTTTGTTTGCATCTGGGTGACACACTACTTCTGAGCTTCAAGCTCATTCAAATTCTAAATTAAGAGTAATTGTTCAATTGTTCATGTTAATGGACATCATCAAAATGGAAAATATTCCTTCATTATGATGATGAATTCTAGATGAATTCACAAGTTCTTTCCAAATGGCCTTAAATTCACACACAAGTAAAACCCTGACTAGTATCTATTGGATTTTGTGAGTGATATTACCATTAGATTTAACCACTAGGAAATGCATTTTGATTGTGGTCATATATATTTTGATTCAGTAAAGTAAATGCTAGTTCTTGACTAGTCTACAAAATACCTGGATATTTATTCTAGGGTTTTACACGTAATTGCTTTTTTTCTATTGGAAAATAACAAAATAAAACTGATAATATTTAACATTAAGAGAAATATCTAGCATGCTATCTAGGCTACACATTTGCAATGCATCACATAAGCTGCATCCTCTGTCAGAGGAAACAAATATTGTCGTGCTGTAATTTAATGTTTTTGCTACCAGGGAGAACAGGAAGTTTTGAAATCCATGTCTTGTTTTTGTCTCAAAGGCCAAATTTATTCTGTCAAAGTATTTAACTTCATCAAAACCTTCTGCTGAGTTCTGTATTAATATGCAAGAGCAGTTCCACAAGAGTTATGGCCTGTCATATTTTCAACAATACCCTACATAATGGCTTCAATCTGCCTGTCATAAGCTTATCTTGTCTTGACAATGTCTACAATAAAGCAGAACTCAGCCCTTTTAAATAATTAGATAAATGCATATTTTTTGACAGGAGCTGCTGGTTCTAACTTTCAGAAGTAACTACTATAACATGTAATCTCTAGTGGCTGTCTTCTACACACATGTATCTTACTCCCCTTTCTATTTGCTGTCATTATTAATCATACTATGATATATTTGTTGTAGGGAACATGAAAAGCTATATATTGTTATATATGTATAGTTATGGAGAACACCAGGAGTCTTCCAGCAGGAACTTATGACATCATTCCTCTTGATTTTAACAGAAAATGAAACAGCCTGTAGTTTAGTAGGCTTATGTATTTATATGCTAGGACATATAGAAAGATGTGGTGTAAGTCTGAAAGGGTGTGTTTAGGTACAAGAACAGTATAGCTACTCTGCTAACATGCTGAATTGGCTGTTCTAAAGTAGGTTTTATTATAGACAGAGCTCAAAACTTGTTGGTTACTGAGAAGATTCTGGTGTCCAGCTGACCTTATCCACAGCTAGCTCAGCTGTCACCATGAAGCACAGAGGCCAGGTTTATAATGAAGTAATTATTAGCACTGCCTGGTGCAATGTACGATTGAAGCATGCAAAGTAATAACAAAGATTCAATTTTATAAAATTCACTCTCACTGCAAGTTCATTTGTGTTATAAACATATAGGTATAATTGCTGTAATGATATTGACATTAAATGGAAAAATTTTGTTCCTTCTATTCTGCTCTAGGACTGGAGGGAAGAAATTTCTGAGTGCCACTGTGAACAAAATGTCACAAAATTTTTCCAAGTACTTTGGATAGACACATAGATACTATGTGTCTGCTTGAATAAACATGCATATATTAATCTCAGCATTGTAAATAAGTTCCAGCCTTTTATGAATAAGTAGACCCATACAGTTTTTTGTTACACTCATACTGACTACCATCTAGATTGTGGAATGGGATTTATCTCAGCAAACTTCACGTGTTAGCATATGAGCTATTCATTTCGTTTCCCTTTAGTCTCTCCCAGCTCACAGGAGTTACTTGAAAGATATGACTCATCCCGAGGTAGATGTCTGAGACAGGTCAAATGACTAACTTCTGTCCATTGATTTTAAAAGGAAGTCTAGGCAACTAATTCAGGCATAGATACCACTGTTGAAAACATCAAAAGTTAGGTGATGTGTCACTCTAAGAGTCTTTCAGTGCAGATAGCTTGTAGTGTGAAATAAATATTCCTTTTAAATCCAATACAAGTGCCCCATCTTCTTTACAGAAACATATCCAATGACTTAGATACGTCTCTTGTCATTTGACTTGCATTTGGTTTAATAAAGAAATACAGTACTATGAATGTCTGAACCTTCCTTATAGTTCTGCCCAATCTTCCTGATCTTCTGTGCAGTTAAAGAAAGTTCAAGATGTTTTTTTTTAACTATTGCATTTCTTTTTAAACTTTTTTAACACTCACAGTTACAATGAATAACTAAGCAATCGTGAAACATCTTTATTGATTTCTAATAAAAATTTATCCAAGTTTTGGATTCAATGCAATATGAGAGGTTAAGATAGTGGAAACTACAGCTCTTGAAATAAATCAGTTATGTAGGATTTTTGATTTTGTAGGAGGACAGGGAAGAAGATAGTAAATTAAATATGATTTGAAGGAAGAGAACTTTTTACCAAGAATTTTACATAGCTATAAAAAAGCAAAGAAACTGCTTTTCCATTTGAAAATTCAGGAATTGAAGTAACCTATATCACTTTTGATGAGCTACAAGAACTGCACTTATTCAAGTTTTTATTATCAATTAATACTGCATCTCCAGACACATACTCTTTCTAGAGCCTTTGTTTCCTTTTAAGCTAGTAGTTCTTGTGTTGTGAAATAAATGATCAGGAAAAGGACAATGAGGCATACATTTACCAGCTACTCACGGAATCAGAACCACAGAATGGTACGGGTTGGAAGGGACCTCTGTAAATCATCTAGGCCAACCCCTCTGACAAGGCAGGTTCACCTAGAGATGGTCATACATAAACCCTTATACTGACTTAGGACAGTGAGAAGAAAGGGGCAGTAGAGCTGTATCCCCTTTTGGCTTCATGCTGTAGGCAAATTCATTTACAAATTCGAGCTCAGAATGATGAAATTCACCTCTGTCACTTCATCACAAAGTTTGTGAGAAAATGCTTCTTTCTGTGTATTTATAAAGACAGATTGAAGGAAATACCTAATTTCTGCTAAATGAGATTATTATTGAGGTTTGGCCTCAGTTCTGCACTAGAACAGTCAATTATTTAAGAAAGGTGCAAGATTTTTGTGTTCCTGTGCCTTGATAATTTACTAATAAGGAAATTTAGGAGGAACAAAGCTTAGGTGCCCCTTTCTATATTTCACAGAATCACAGAATATTCATGCTTGGAATGGACATCCTAGATCACCGAGTCCAACCATACCCATAACAAAAAAACTCCACCTAAATACCCTGATCAAACATAACTTCAAAACCACAAAATAATGCCCTACATGCCTGACATTAGAGCATGTCCTGAAGCACCAGGTCTACCTGTTTCTTACATATCTCCAGGGATGGTGGCTCAACCACCTCCCTGGAAAGGCTGTACCAGTGCCTCACCACTCCTGTCAATAATTTCTTCCAAATATCTAATCTAAACCTCCAGTGCTCCAACTTCAGACCATTTCCTCTGGTTCTGTCAGTAGTTCCTAAGAAGAAGAGGCCAACACCCACCTCTCTACAACCTCAATTCGGGTAGTTGTAGAGGGCAATGAGGTTCCCCCTCAGTTTCCTCCAAACTAAACATACCCAGCTCCCTCAGCCTCTCCTCATATGACTTGTTCTCTAAACCCCTCAAGAGCTTGGCAGCTCTCCTCTGGACATGTTCCAGCATCTCAATGTCTTTCCTATAATGAGGGGCCCAGAACTGAACACAATATTCGAGATGAGGCCTCACAAGTGCTGAGTACAAGGGCGCGATAACTTCCCTCCTCCTGCTGACCACACTATTCCTAATACAAGCCAGGATCCTGCTGGCCTTCTTGGCCACCTGGGCACACTGTTGACTCATATTAAACCAGCTGTCCACCAGCACCCCCAAGGACCCTTTCTGCTGGGCAGTTTTCCAGCCACTCATCCCCAAGCTTGTAGCATTGCCTGGGGTTGTTGTGACCAAAATGCAGGACCCAGCACTTGGCCTCATACAATTGGCCTCAGCCATCGATCCAGCCTGTCGAGGTCCCTCTGTAGAGCCTTCCTGCCCTCGAGCAGATCAATATTCCACACAGTTTGATGTCATTTGCAAACTTACTGAGGGTGCTCTCAAGCTCCATGTCCAGGTCATCAATAAAAATTCCAAACAAGACCAGCCCCAAAACTGAACCCTGAGGGACACCACTAGTGACTGGCAGCCAGGTTGATTTCATCCCATTAATCACAACTCTCTGGGAACAGCCATCCAGACAGTTAACCCAGCAAAGAGTCCATTTGTCTGTACCATGTTTCACCAGTTTCTCCAGGAGAATGCTGTGGGAGACTGTGTCAAAGGCCTTACTGAAGTCCAAGTAGGCAACATCCACAGCCCTCCCCCCATCCAAAAGGTGAGTCTTATGGTCATGTCATGTGACATTGGTACAAAAAATATTCCATAAAGACCACCATAGTCTGGCTACTGCTCAAAATAGCTGTGGATGGAGAGCCCTTGGGAGCAGAAACATTGTTACTTATTAGTTACGGATTTTGAAAGAAAAGTAACTGCTCCAGATCCATTAAGATTCATTGTATCCAGAAGCAAACCACAGCAAAATACTTATGTTAGAAGCACTGGACTATTTTGCCTGCTGTGCAAATCCAAGGCTTCCCACTATTTCCTTAGGTCAACATACATAATTTTATAGCATCTGTAATTTAGGTATTTAAAATACTTGAGCACTTTATTTAATGTGTAGCTACCATTCTTTATCACTAACAGATACTCTTTCACTGCCTTTTTTTTTTATTATTATTCCTTTCTGACATCAAATATGATGGTATTAAAAGAAAATTAGCTTGCTGAGATCATATGTTTACATACCACATCAACAGGCACATTCAGCAGACAGGCTGGTAATTTGCCTGCAGAATGCAGCTAAAAAAAAGTATTTTCTTCCTCAAAAAATGTTTGTGATAGCTTTGTGCAAATCCCCTCTAAGTTACAAATTAGTGTCAATGTAAAACATGAAAATTTAAACATGAATAAATATAAATCATAGCTACCCTGGAGACTTTTCTGAAAAGACTCTTGTGGTGAAAGGAAAATGATCTGATTTTCTGTACTTCTCGAATCTTCATTTACACTCCAGTTCTGATGATGTTTTCTGACCAATCACAGGAAAAAAAAAATCATGCAGTCTTTGCACAAGTACAATACTTTAACTGGTAATGAAGGAAAAGAGAATCCTTGTGTATACCTATAGATGTTGGACTGGCTGAGTTTTGGGGAAGTTTAAATTTTTCAAATTTCAGTCTTTAAAGGGAAAACAGTGTGCTAATTTGTGTATGTGAAAAACAAAACATACCTACATAGGCACTGTTTTAGTATTTATGATCAGTTATCTGAATGATTGAAAATTACTTGTTTGAAAACAGATCTTTTAAAACAAAACAGAGTTAAAGCTGACTATAAGACAGAAGATATTACAATTTTAATACCAAAGAAGCACCATCTTACTGACCGGTCTATTTCTGTAGACTCAGAGTAAGCATGGTCTCTTGCACATGTGCATTCTGGTGATTGTGAATGTTTGACAAAGAGGCATACACAATTAGAAGCAAGCAATGTTCATGGAATACTTCAAAAATAGGTAAGAAAAGAGCAAAAAAGCATGAAGATGTGACAATAACAACAAAGGGGGGGGGGGAAGGCAAGGAGAATATGAAACAAACTAAAGCAAGTGAGTGTACGTGTATCCGCTAGAAGTTTGAAGAAAGCAGCAAAAGAGATTGCAGCAGGATATCACCTTTCCAGAACTGTTTGTAGTGATGAAACTTACAGAAAGGGGAAATAACTGTTAAAAAGTCAGTGTTATCCTTGCTACAAAACAGATCCTTGAACTTTCTGGATTATTTTTTATCAAGTATCTCACAGAGCACATCATGCTAGTGTATAATGAGCTTCAGTGGCACCTGAAGAGCCTAGCTAGGGCTGGTTCATCCTACATATCACCTAGCAGGTTCTTCCTAGGCCTTGAGTCCCTGCAAAGAACCCTAGGAATTGCAATAGAGATAAGCCATTTCACTGAATTTATGTGTCTAGCAATTACTGGTAGGGATCATCATTAGGGTTGCAGACAATGCTGAAAGCCTAGAAACAGAAATATAAAATAATGTGGCTTTTTTACCTACTCACATGACCCTTCTATGTCTTTGGATGGAGATAAAAAGCATTTGCTTCCCTCTGAAGAGGGACTATTTGCACAGTCTAAAATTTAAAAGCAGAAAAGATACCTCTTTCCTCAATGTGGCATGAAGAACATGGCATTAGCTGTTCAGTGGTTACATGGTTATTTGGTTTATCTTCTGTGAAAAGTACCTAACAACTACAAGTCTTCTCAATCCTCAATAGGAAACATTTGTTGAGATGTCTTTAGTAGCTCTCACTGGTAGGGGCAGGGAGGGGCTGGATAAAAGGAGTGTTGTTATTCCTGTTACTACGGTGTTCACGAGTCTGTATAAATGGATCCAAACATGTTAATTTCCTCTGTCTCCCCAGTTCGGTTCTACCTCAAAACCAGCTGTGAAAGCCCTCACTAACCATTGGACTTTTGATTAGTAAAGCTCATTTTGCATTGTTTGCTGTTAGATGATAAGTTTTGTTAGTTAATTACATTGTGTGCATAATTGATTGTGATTTTAGTAACTCTAATGCATTTCAGCGGACATTAAAAAAGCCTCAGAGTTTTAGACATTTGGACAAAAAAACATGAAACAAATTTGCTGACACCTTTATCTTCCTGTACAGAAGATATATAAAGTATCTATTTTAAGTTCTTTAATTTTTTTTTTTTTCTATTTAAACATTTCATTGTATAGGGAACCAGGTAAAAAACAGGCTAGTTTGTTGGTTAATGACGGAGTTGAGTTTCATATTTTTTCCAGATAGACAGTATGATTAATTTTTCAAGACGTGCATTTCTTTTAATGTAACTCTACATAAAGATTTTAGAAAAGTAATCAAAATTTAATTATCTATGCAAAGCTGATCTTTTTTGTAACTGAACTGCTTAATCTCCCAGAATAATTTGTCCCTGAACATATTTATCCTTAATATTTTGGGACTCTTGACTTTGAAAATCAATATCCCTTTTGTATATTAAAACTGAGAAGCAGATTCTTGAAACACCCTAAAAAGTTGCACTTAATGTTTTGCAGTATAATTACTGCCTTGATCTTTCCCGTCTCTCCTAGAAAAAGATTTTTTAACTCTGGGCCAAGAAAGGATCTCAGGATGCCTGAAGTTGGAACTGTGCTTTCTTAGAAATTATGTTTCCTTGGGAAATTTCTGATATTCAAGATTGCATCAAGCACTTAATTCAAGCACTTTCTCAAGAAGCACACTGACAAAAAAAACCCCAAACTTTAATGTTTTATCTATTGTTACAGGTCTTATTTTTTTTCCCCTATTGAGACCAGACAGGCAGAACAGTGAAGTTCTACAACAGTTCTACCTAAACATTTATATACACACAGAAAATCATAAACACACACAACATGTACATCTGACAACAGATAACAAGCCTCCCATCAGTATTTTTTCTCCCAGTGGAACAGACATGTTTGTTTAATACTTTTAACAGGTCTCCTTTTCTAGATCTTTGTTTCTATAGCAGAATGACTCAACACCTCATGCAGTCTGCTGCTTTGTTCCTACAAAAAATATGCCCTGTCATAACTTCATTATACATTGTGTTCAGGCTGGTGCATTTCAACTTTCATGTCTTTCTTTACCTTGATCTAACCAATTGATTTCTAGTCTCTATTTGTACAAAAAATGTTTCTCATGAAGGTAAACCATGCAGACCATCCAAGGCCCAGGTATTGACTCTGGGCTTGCTGGATTTAAGGCACACAGAATTATTATCTCCCTCAGCTCCAAGGAGCAGTGAACAAGTGCTATATACCTGCTTGCTTTCGCATGCAATACACCTGATCCTTGCAGAGAAGTAGATATAACATGTATCTATTGTGCATTTATGCTGTGTGCCAAGGAATTTAGAAGCAACTCACATGGTGTATCAGTCACGAAGTACAAATGAATCTCAGATTTGTTCATCTAGTAACTTTAGCCAAAAGGAGATTCTGCTATTCAGTTATGATTTGACATATAACCTAGCATTTTTATTACTGACTTTGATTCTTCCAAAAGAATGTCTCTCCAAACCAACAAAATAATTTAGACCCTTATTCTAACTTCTATGTACTTATAAACTGTGAATTTAGAGAGAATACTCTTTTTTCTTACTTGAGGCTGCTCAGTCAGTATGCTCAGACATAGAGAAGACGGTGAAGCCACTGAAGACATGTGTTTTTTTTGTTTTGGTTTTTTTTTTCCTCTGTTCTAGTCATTATTCACCCATGCCAAACTATTTAATCTATTTAGTGTAACCTAAACTCTTCTGTAGAAATGTTCTATCTGAAACTTTTTAGATTTCTACATTTCTATCTCCCAAATTGTGAAAAGGTAACGTGATGTGTTTCATTAATCACTCCAAGTTTTTCAATAAAAAAAGGAAAGATAAGGTATTTTGCATGCTAATGGATATCCTTGTACACCTGAACTTACTACACTTTCTAGTGTGTGAAATAAAACTTAAAAGTAAGTTGTATTGACATAACTTTGTTATGATAGTTACTCAAGAGGAACCAATCTTAAATCTTAAAGCAATTAATGATGATGTATCTTATACATAATTACATGAGACTAATACACACAGAATTGACAGTTCACATTTTCAATTAGAACAATATGTTCTTTCTGTAGAATTGATGTAATCTATTAGATCAATGAGTCTAATACTTTGCAGTAAGGAAAACAGGGAAATCACAACTGTCAATAATGTTTACATGTATGTGTATACATATATAACCATATAAAATACATATATTCATGTAACTGTATATGTGTGCAGGTTTGTATATATACAGGTATTTAAAGAACAACTGTTTTTTTAAACCGTACTTGTAAAGTTGTTCATATTTATTTATAACTCTAGCATAATTTAACAAATTCCTTCTATTTTATGACATTGAATGCTACTCTTCAGAATTATAAGATTTTCTTATTTTTTAGTCCAAGTATTCAGAGTAATTGCAAAGTTCCATTATATGCACTTTTATTGGGTGTAAGTGGCAAGATTTTGCTGGCTGGGGTAATGAAGGGAAGAGAAGGGTGCAGGGACTGCTCTGTACCTGGCACAGCCAGTTCCAGCCAAATCCAGTGGACCAGCTGCAGGACACAGATGAGCCCCTCAGTGAAGATAGTGGTATCTCTGGGAAAATGTGTTTAGGAAAGTCTAAAAAACCTGCTGTACAGCAGTTGAGAGAGAGGACTGAGAAAAAAAAAATGTGAGAGAATAAAAGCCCTGGAGACACCAAGGTGAAAAAAAAAGGAAGGGGAGGAGATGCTCCAGGTGCTGAAGAGACTCCCTTGCAGTCTGTGAAGGTGGTCATGCTGGAGCAAATAACCACACTGCAGTCCATGGAGAAGACCCCATGCTGGAGTGGGTGGATGTTTCCTGAAGGACTGCAGCTCATGGGGGACACATGCTAAAGTAGAAAAGTGTGAGGAGGAACAGGTCACACCCCCCCCCACCCCACCCCAGCTCCCCATCCCCCTACTCTGCTTGGGGGGGGGGGGGGAGAGGAGGCAGGAATGAAGGTGTTGAGCCAGAGAATAAGCTGTAGTAGTGTGAAGGTCATCTTATTTTTTGCCTTTGTTTCTCACCTTACTACTCGTATTTTTAATTGGCCAGAAATTAAACTGTCTTTCACCAAGTCAAGTCTGTTTTGTCCGTGTTGTTAATTGGTAAGTGATTTCCCTGTCCTTATCTTGATCCATGAGCTTTTCCATGTTATTTTATCCTGTTGTCTGAAGAGCAGCTGGGTCAGTGTCTTGTGGCGACTGATCAATAAATTGAAGTGTGGTTAATAAACACTATTCTGAAATAGAAATTTCAGCTGGGATGAAATCTGTCCTTCTGATACTACTACAACTTTATGAACTGAATGTAGTAGGTACAGAATTGTAGATTATTAAGTATATGTGTCTCTTTATCAAAACTTCATACATAATATTGTAGCAATTTATCATAAATCATATTTCTTTAAGGCTAAAATTGACTTTTTTTCCTAATATTTTATATTATTAATACCTAATAGCTGTTTACATTACAGGCAGCTGACATAAATTCTAGGTCTGTGAAGCAAAATGTGAGTTAGTAATTATTTTTTTTTCCCCTTAATTCAATGAACATAGTCATTTAGGTCCCATTTGCTGGCATAAACATCTGGAATTATAATACCAAATTGATCATAACAAACGTTAAAAAACCAAATTCTATTATTATTCTGTGTATGATGATAGGGAATAATTTTTGAGGCCTTTTACAAGCATACAATAAATTGCATTCTTTACTTCAAAGTGAATATTCAATATTTTGCTAAAATTGTATTTTCAGAGACTCCACTGATAAATTTATTTATTAGGTTTCTGCAGAATAAATACAACAACAGAAAAGGATTATTCTTCACATTTCTGGCACAATTTCTGGATAAATTCTACAGCATTAAGTCTGTCTTGATTCACTGTGGCCTGGCTTACAATATATGCCAAAACAGTTAGTAGATTCAGTTAAATGAGGTATGGAAATAGTCAACAATTGATCAAATCAAATGAAATTTAATCAAGTATTTAATAGTCTTGTATAAGATGTAAGAGATAGAGAACTAATGCTTTCTGGTTTCTTTCTATTTATCATTATCTAACAAATCTAGCCATCAATAGCCTCTATTTTTATCATAAAACTTTTGTATTCCTAAGAGTATTGCTATGGTCCCTTTCACTTTTGAAATGTAATTTCCTCTGTATTTTAGACTTTTGTTGATTTTTTTTTGTGCTCATTAAGTTGAAAGCTGTTATGTGTTCAAGCTGCAAGCAGTAATAAGACACATTTCCAAAAGCCCAGTAATAACCAGTTACATTATTTATTTATACTGTTTCCCAATAATTGTTTGCTAATTTATCTTGCTAAACATGCTAACGTTTTACCTATTTCCTTATTGACTTCTAGACTTATCTCTAACCCAAATACACCGTATTTTTGGATAAGCATGACACATTTCAATGCAATGGGGACATGGTCATGTAGTAGCTGCAAAAAAATGCAAATAAAATTTATTTCTTCAGTCATTTTTTTATGTCATTAGAATTCACCATCATAACTACTTGTACAAAATGTAAAAGACAGAAACGGGGGGGGGGGGAAGAGGTGAAAAGTGGTTAATAATGGATGCTACAAAATGTCTTTTTGTGCTGAGTATTTTTACTTGATCTTTTTCACAAGTGAGTTGCACGTAATGGTGTAATCTATGCAGATAGATTAATGTAGCAGGAATAAGCCAAAACAGTGCTTCAGAAAGCTCAGTAAAAACAGTCAGGAAACTATTCCAGATACAAGTCTAAAACTGCTGGCTTTCTTCCTATCATGTCAGAACTGCTTAGAGAAATTCTAACATTTGACCTCAAGAAAAAAAGTGAAGAGGAAAAAAATCAGCCCATTACTAAATATGGCCAGATACCATACTAGTAAATTTTCTGCTTCTTGCTTTTTCTGGTTGCTTTGTTTTTCTAATGACAGGCAGGATCACCTGCTTCTTCAGATTTCCCACTTTCTCTCTCCCTGTCCCTTCATTCTAATTACTTCTATACTTTCTCTTATGCTTATTCTCAACTTTTCTCACCCTACCTTTTTTTTTTTTTTTATTTTATCTTTTCCTCTCCAAATCCAGAGAAACTATAGCAGCAAAACTAATTATGGTGCCGATATTTTTTCTTCCACCACCTTTTATCATCAGTCTGTTATCACATGTATGTCTTGTTCACTTGCATCACCCATTCTTCAACTCTTACACTTTTTATTCTGCAAATAGTAATTAGTAAAGCAAGGTCTGTACATTCTTCCATAATAAATATATAGTGATAGTGCTTAATCTGCCCTGTATAAGTTACCAGAATCTATCAGACTTCCTAGTCTTTCCTTGCTTATTATTTTGGAAAGATCAGCAATAATTTTGTGACCGAGACACGAAGAGTTCTAACTTAACAACAATGTAAGAATTAGTGCAGTGTTAGATTTTTACCCCTTCTTAAATGTTATTACAGAGGCATTTCCACTGTCACTGATGGGCTCAGCCTTGGCCAGTGGTGGGTCTGTCTTGGAGCTGACTGGCATTGGCTTTATCAGATGCAGGAGAAACTGCTAGCATATTCTCACAGAAGCCACTGCTGTAGCACCACCACAACCTTGCCACATAAGCCCAATATGCTATCTCTCTGACAAAGGACTAAATAGTCAGATTACAGATGACTGAGTACCCAGAAGTCTGTGTTTTGAAGCCATAAGAAATTAACCCTCTTATTCTCCAATTTACGTTCAAACTTTGTTATGTATGTGCACAATGAATGCTTCTCCTAATAAGAACTGTTGATTAGTTAGTAGAGTTTATTTGTTTCTTGAAACTTCTAGTGGCACTGTGTCATTTACTGAAAACAGGTATTATCCAAACATAATTTGTTATCCAGATTTTTTTTTTTTCCTGCAGTCAGAAATAGCAATGCTATACAATGTTTGAGTTCTGGTGGATGAGAATTAAGTAAGGTATAATCCTGTGGCAGGCCAGGTGGCTAAGCAGCTGTTCAGAGTATTGTGGAATGGGAAGGTTGGTTTGAAAGCATCCTCATCTATCTTTCTCTCAGCCACTCTCTTGGCTGGGAAAGCTTGGCCATGCTGGTATTGTGAAGGTGATGCAGTTATGTGGCCTGACCTTGTCTCCTCTGTGTGATGTAAGGAGAGAAGCAGGAGAAGTGACAGTTGCTGAAGGTATGGGTACCTCCTACTGGTCATCTGATAAAGTAACATAGAAGTTTCTTGCCTGCTGATTTTCTTTATGAATTTATTTTTCATAGTGGCTACCACACAGCCACACAATTATTTGCTCCCACTGCAATCCAATGATATGTATAGATCAGCAGATGCAGACAAACCTTACCTGTCACTGCCTATGCTATGCTAGCAGTGAAAATCAAGGATGGAAGGACCTGAGCTTTTTTTTTGTTGTTGGATGCAATATAGTTTTGTTGTATGTAATTGCTTATTTAAAATACTACAGGCTCTATGTTATTTTTCTTCTAAAAGAACATATGAACTCTTTTCTTAATATCTCAGTCATTTATGCCATTAATTTACAGCCACAGAAATAGATCACTTTGGAACAAAAAATTGTCTAGTGTTGGAAGTCCATACCAAGAAAGAGTTTCTTAGGTGAGTTTGACAGAAAAATAGGAGTCAGTTTATGAGCAAATGATTGAATTTGTACCTGGTGTATAAGGAAGGAAAAGGGAAGAACTGATGTTTGTGTGAATGCAATATTAGTCCTCCCTGACACTAACCAAGGTAAGTCAACATTCCACTCTGCTGATCTCCTTTCTGGAGACAGTAATGACCTCTGTCATCTCCCTTTCCAGTGAATTTGATTGATTGTTTCTGTGTTCCTGTTCATGAAGAAACACAGCATAACCAGTATGTGCCAGCTTGACTCCAACATTGTGTCAATTTACAAATAATAACACATCTTTAACAGCAGCACTGAAAATTCAGCTAAAATTTGGAAATTAAGCTTGTATTTCTTTTCTGTCATTAGGTCAGAATCTGATTGATAATATTATCAATTAATAACATGCACTTCTATATTATTTCATTGCTAGCCAGAAATATTTTTTTGAACTTTGAAGAGCATAGTGTATTTAAAATAGTATTTTACCAGTTACATGCAAACTCCATTATAGAAAAATATTTAGTGCACTCTAAATTCTGCTCTAAATCCCTTCATCCTCTAGCCTGTATTTGTGCTTGGGATTGCCCCAACCCAGGTGCAGGAGCCTGTGCTCGACCTTGTTGAACTTCATGAGGCTGGAACGGGCCCACCTCTCAAGCCTGTCAAGGTCCTTCAGGATGGCATCCCTTCCCTCTAGCATTATCAAATGCATCACTCAGCTTGGTGTCACCTGCAAATCTGCATACATTCAAACCTACTGTCTATGTCACTGATGAAAATATTAAATAGTAATTGTCTCGGTACAGACCCTTGAGGAACACCACTTGTCAACAGTTTCTACTTAGACATGGAGCTGTTGCCTGTAAGTCTTTGAGTGCAACCACTCAGTCAATTCCTTACCCATAAAACAGTCCATCAATCAATTTAGTGACAATAATATTGTGGGGGACCATATGAAAAGTCTTAGAGAAGTGCTGGTAGATGACTTCTGTGACTCTTCCCTTGTCCACTGATGCAGTTACTCCATCATAGAAGGCCACTAGATTAATCAGGCACTACTTGACCATGGTGAAGCCATGTTGGCTGTATCTAATCACCTCCCTGTCTTCCATATGTTTTGATATATAACTTCCAGGAGGATCCATGATTTTATCAGGCACTGCGGTGAAATCAACTGTCTGGTAGTTCCCAGAGTCAGTGAGTATGAATAATCAGTACGAATAACAGAATTTAAATCCATAGTACCCTACCATGCTGCTGTCTCCTTAATTAAAGGCATCAAGGCTGACAGGTGCACATACGTGTGTGCACGTGTGCACACACAAACTACAGATACATGATAGTTAAGGTAAATAAGTATATGTAGGGTAGATTTGCTTCCACAGCAGGTATCTCTTCCTTCTCTAAAAGGACCTAGAACAGAGTGGTTGTCATTAACAAATGACTTACTGGCAAGTTCCATTCCTAAGCTATTTAATGCTCTGTGTTTCAAGAAGTGTTCAGCATTTCAAAGCTGAGAAGGGGAAACCTTTAGAAAAGTTAGTGTGAACAGATCAGCCAGCCACATCTGCCAGGAGGGGCATGAAGATCAGCAGAGAAATAACACTCTATGGAGAAATTTAAGAAAGAATCCTTATTTAAAAGGAATCACCCTCCTACAATCTGATAGTTATCTATGAAAAAAAAAAAGATAGTGCTAATGTACCAACTGTCAAAGCTATAATGTTAGTATTTATTTTGTAGCCTCTCTTCACACGTGTTTTGGTGTCTCAGTACACAGCCTCCTGGGAACTTTTGTTTTGTTTAGACTTTTTCAGTTTGTTTGCTATTACATTATAACTATTCATTATAGATGTCAACAAATTTATGCTTTCTACCTCTTCTAGAACTACGGGAAAACGTCACTCATTTTCAGAGAATTAGCTGATTCAGAGAAGAAATGAAAGAAGAAAGAGAAGAATGAAAAAATATAATGCTTGCTTTACCACTCATTCAGAACCAATCTGATTTCTCTGAAAACTTTTTTTCCTGTCCTTCTAAAGACATCTTCGAGTGGTTTTTTTGTGGCTGTTGAAGAAACAAACCCCTTTTACAGAGTTTTAATTTCTTTATGACCTAAATTTTATAAAGACTAGGCCATATAAATGCAATACACATAAAGATGGCTTCACTTCTGACATCAAATCATCTTCACTCAACCAAATAAAAATATCCAAACACAGTACCCAAAACAAAATGAGGCATTGAGAAAATGTCTGATCTATGTTACAGTAACTGAAAACAGAGGACAAAGCCTCACTAACATTTAAGAGTTTATACCGCACAATAGCTTCAATAGCTGTCATACTAGTGCAAAAATGGTTATCTAGCTTACCTCTGCAGTTGTGTAAATATACAAGTTGAGCACAGGTTGTCTAAGAGTCACAGCTGAGGAATCTGTGCCATGCAATGGGCTGTAGAGTAGATCATCATAAACGTGCAATCTGCCATGTCAGAGCATGAAAGAAACAAACCAAAAGCATTTAAGAAAAAGCTTTCAGACGTTTTGCTATAAAGGATTTAGGCTTTTAATCATAATTTGTTTACCATTTTATAGGTAATACTTTTTTTTGTTTAGTCTCCCCTTTATTTGCAATGGCTCCTAAGAAAAATAAAAATAAATCATTACTAAACACTTTTGCTTTCTGTGGTTTTAGTCTGAAATTTCTGAACTTGAAGCTGTTTTCTGGCTTCAAGCAAAATACTGTAGAAGAGCAGAACTGTGTCACTGTCAGTGTCCACCAGGCCTCAGGGTTTCATTTTGTAAATTGAGTCTGGCTTACTGTAGTAATTCTCAGAAAGCAAATTAGAATTTATTCTTAACCCAAGGAAAAGAAAAGAAAATAAACTTCTACTGTTATGAAAATGAGACATATTAGGTAAATATTTTAATGTAATGCAGCGCTGTTATCAAATTCAATTATACTAATCATTCAAAAATAGAAAAAAGTAATATGTTTGTTATTTTTACTTCTGAAAGTGTTCTCTAGACAAAAGTTTCATCCCAATATCATATCATGAGCTTCACTGAAGCCTAAGGTATTATTAAAAAAAAAAAAAAAATTCTGAGAATATAACAACTATACTAGAAAGAATTGTATAGGAGAATCTCATGTACTGAATTTTACTGTTTGCATTGAAAGCCCTTGTATTCTGAAAAGCGAGTTGATACAATTGAAAAGATAAATCTATGACTTTACCTAAAAAAAAGGACAATTTCACATGATGGTTATGGTGCAATGACTGAAGTTGTGTTTTAAGACTCGGAACAAATTCAAGAAGGCAAATGAGATTAAAAAAAAATTGTCTGCTTCTCACATCATCAATCTTTCTTACTCCTGAACAAGGTAGCATTTTTTTTCCCAATGTAAATGTCCAGATAGCATAGAAACTTCTCTCTTTTTTTTATCCCCCCCCCCCCAAAAAAAAAAACCCTAACAAACAACAAAACACTTTCCTCATACATTATTAATGAAATCGATGTAAACTTTTCTTTGTCTTGCACTGGTATGACTGCTGAGTGCCCAAGCACTCCAACACAGAAAGGTCCATAGATGATCTGATCCCCATGATGCCCCATGATGAAGGTGGCCTATCTCTTCACTGATCCCTTCAAGCTCAATCAGCAATGTCAAAAACACTAAACCATTTTGTTTGTGTTTATCTTTCACAAACTCCAAGTAGCTGTCCTATCTACAGCCCCTTCCACAATAGGCTTCAGGCATGTCTCTTCCTGTGAAAATTCATCAAAGGTCATTTAGTCATCTCTGATAAGCACCCATTAGCAAAGAGCTGTCTCATTACAGTTCTGTCAACTTCTGCCCATGCCCTGAAGTCACAGAAATCAGGGTCTCTAGGCAACAGTGACATCAGCAGGCATTACAAAAACACTAAATTGTCAATTCTGACTGATATGATCAGTAATTATGCAAGTAAAGCAAGACGCATTCTTTATTGGTAGAAGGATAGATTATTTTGCATCAAAAGCTTTAGGGTAAAATAAAGCAGTAACTTTTCAATGCCTCTCATATTGTCAAGATGTTTCCAAACATACTAATTAACACAGCTGACAGTGAGAATGCAACACTACTCCAGTCAGTTTAATGGCTTATAATTCTGTCATTTCAAGAAACCTGTCTCTCATTCAACTTTCTTGATTCTTCCATCACCTTTGCAGTGTAACTGGGGAACCACTGAAATGTTTTCCAGTGATTCCCTTGCTACAGGTAGTGTAGGCAGGTCCTAGTCAGGCCTTCTGCTACAAATTGCATGGGAAATTTTTTATTTGTGACATTCCAAACACAATAAAACAGCCTTAACATCAGAGTAGTCCTTATTACATTCATAAACACAGGCTTCTTTTATGGAAGCTGTAACAGTGAAGTCTGATTGTTAAAACATTTGGGAATCTAAAGTATAGCTAATCCCATGGATGCCAAGTTAAATTTAGTAACTATTTTCAAAACTCTAGTAGTTTTTATACAACTTCACAGTTAATCATGCTTGGCACACATCACTCCTATATATGAATAAGTAATATTTGTGGTGATTTCCTCTAGAAATTAAATGTGCAAAAATGTATTGGAAGTATTTTGGATATAATAATTTCTCCATTTTAAGGTGAACTTGAAGTTTCACTGATCACCCAGAGATAAAATTCACCAATTATTTAGCCACTTAGTCTCACTGTGTGACAATCCTAACTTAGATAGATGTAGATTTTTCAGTTTTTCCCTGGTAAACAGTTGTTTCATCATTTGTAAGAGAAGAGTAAATAAATGACCTTATGTGATCTAAAGATGAAAGGCACCTAGCTGAGAAACAGGTTCTCAGAAATTCCAGGATTGTAAAAACTGGTTCATGTGGCTTGTTTGACAGAAGTAACCTGCACAGCAGCATGAGCACAAACAGTGGGACCTTTGGAGATCAGAGAGGTTAACAGCAAAACATGCTTTCATCAAATCAAACAGGGGGGTGTTATATGTAGAGAACTGGATAGAGTAACAAAAGTGGATGCCTGGGACTGAGGTGATAAATATAATCATAATTATATACAGAACTGTGGGTCACAACACTGAAAAGTAGACTAATACAGTAACTTACAGTATAAAAGATGGAGAAGATCATTGGCTTTGACTGTAAATAAATGGAATAACCAAAAGGAAACAAACAAATATAAAAACAAAACTAACAAAACTCCACAAACAAACAAAAACCACCACACACACAAAAAAAATCCAAAAAAAACAAAACAACCAAAAATCACAAACCGAAACCATAAGAACAACAACAAATGGTAAGTGTGCTCTAACATGAAGTGAAAACTAGGCTCTTCTGAGTTCTATTTTTCAGAATCTATTAAAACAGAGAATGTAGTTCAGTAAAATATGACATTACACTAAATACAAGGTTGACCATGATCTGAGGAAGTGTTTTAACTATCTGAAGCTATGACAGTAAAGAAAAGCAACTGTTATTAATTCATGGACAGTGTTGCAAATAAAGGAAAATATCCTTTGCAACAATCATGCTGGTTATTTGGTTACAATTACCATTTGCAGCATCTCTCCTCTCCCTAAGCTATTTTCAACAAGGGTATGTTCTCATGTTCTGGTTACTAGATTTATGTTCTGTCTTTCTTCAATGTGCTTTTTACTGTCTTAGTATAAGCTTAACTTGAAAAAAAATACACTTTCTGGTTACTTTTACACCAGATTTTTACCTCCTTATTGAAACAAAACAGTGCTTTACCAAGTGACAAACACTACTTTAAATTAGTACAACTTGGAAAGAAAAAAGAAAAGCTGAAAGTGTCTAAAGTAAGCAGACTCTTTTAACCCTTTGAATTTAATATGAATGCAATTGATTACCAGCTTCATTCTGCCCATATTCAAGCACTTTAAAGTCAATACTTTCAAGTATCAATGTATGGAAAGTTATGTTATATCAATAATTAATACTTGTTGAACAATTTTTTAGAGACAAGCAGTTTAGACTTTATTAGTATAAAGCTGGAGGTGGTGTGTTTCCATCTGTCTTCAAGTGTAAAACAGCTACTTTCATGTTCCTTTTACATTTGACATTGTTTTCAATTTACATATCTTGCAGGGCATCCCAGAAAAACAGCTGGATGACTGACATATCTACATCTAAAGCAACAGCATAGCTTTTATACTTTAGCCCAAAGTGGGCTTTTATTTCCCTTCACATTATTTTGTTTCCTGTACTGATGTTAACACTCAACTCTAACTAGAGGAGATAATTTTGCAATTTCTTTCATTGTTTCTGATAAATCCAAAGTTTTACAAAGGGTTAAACTGTCCTCATCTGGCATGAATTTTAGACCTTTTTTTTTTTCTTTTCAATTGTTAGATCACGGATCAGTTTGTCAGCTAGACAACTGTTTGAGTTGTAAAAGCAAAATCATGTAAAAAAGCTCCAAATCACTCAGTCCTTGGGTTTTTTGCTCTCCTGCAAAAATAACATCTCCCACAACATTTATTAAAGGCAAAAGTACTTACTGCCTGTGAGAATTGCTTTAGCCTAGGCTGTAGGATTAAAGAAGCATCCTTTATGGCAGGTAAACCGCAAAATCTCACATCATCAAGTCCGATGTAATGAAGCAAAAAGTTTTCTTTTTTATATTAAAAACAAAACAAAATCTTGGTGATGGATTATAAGGAATGTGTGAAGTGTTTCTGCTTCTGGTGGTGGTCACATTGGCAGTCAAACAGGTGGACGAGTCTGTATCAGGTCAGTATAGGTAATGCCTTGCTTTAATAGCACACTGCCAGAAAGGTTGGAGATTCATTGCAGATTCACTTATTTAGTGAATTGCTAGTTAAGTACAAACCGTTATTACTCTTATTCATACTTCATAGCTCCCTGTAGTATCTCCATGTACAAAGACTACCTATTTACTACGATGTTGTTCATGTAGCATGAGAGACTTGCAGCGATTTCTATTTTTACCACAACTTCCTACTTTGCCTTATAAAAATCCTAGCAAAATGCCCCAAAAGATAGCTGCTGGCACATGCCACATACGCACAATACTTAAATATCCCCCAACACTGTAGAGCTCACTGCAGTAATGAATATATTTTAGGGGTGATATCACTGCTGATGGAGGATTAGCTCAGTAGGGGTAAAACATAAAAGAAAATTTGCTCTAGGAAAGAATTCACATAAATACAAAGCATCTTGCTTACTAAGTTCATTCTTCTCCAATGAAATAACAGTAGGTCTTTTCCCTGTTTTGCCCTTACAAGTACATAAGTATTTCTACAGATGTGTAACTATGCTGGCACTAAATCCTCAGGAGATAATACTTGCTGAGAATCTTTAAGAATGTCGGTTGGGAACCAGTGGCACTTTTCAGCTAATAAATAGTTATCTTTCTATCTAAATTAATCTGAGAGTTTCTTCAGGCAATTGGTACATTCCACTCTGACCTTTTATCAAGAAAATGGAATGTGACAGTTTGTCTCCGATAGTCTATGTAACTGGAAGAGACTAAGGAACTTTAAAAAGACATGTTTTGTTTGCTAATAATATTCTTTATTCAAGATATGCAGCCAAATAGCTGCCATCAGCATTCTATAACTTTAGACAAGAAGCATATTTTTTTTCTTTCAAATAATATTGGTTTTAATTTACCTTTGTTTTATTTAATTTTATTATTTTATTTTATTCTCTGAACAGGTGTTTTCCTGGGTTGCAGAGAACTTTACCTATGAAGAAGCTGAAGCATCCATGCCTGACATTGTCCTCCCTCCCAGAGAAAAAGTAAAGGAGTACAGCATCAGGGTCTGGGAACAATAGCAGAGCCTCCGAAAATAGGAATAGATTATCAGTTCTTTTACGGACATTGACCATGAACTGGTGTAATTAGGAAGATTAACTATACTGAACTGTAAGGTCAGAAATGTAAGAGAAAAGGCTAAGAATTAAAGGTTATAGGCAGTCTTTAATGATCTGGTGAATCTTTGGAAAACAGGTGCATAAGGCTAAAAAAATGGTGGACAACTAGCCCAGTTTTTCTTCGGGTTTTTTATAAAAGATATTAGCTTAGATAGAATCATATCCATCAAAATGATACAGTGATACTTAAAATCACAAGGAGAAAAGAGAAGTGGGCCAGACCCTGGGATCCTTGGAGGTGCAGGAATCCAAAGACTCTTGGAGTCTGAGAAAACAAAGCTTAAGAAGGAAGCCTAAGACCATATATCAGGTAATTTGTGCAAATCTGGATGGTTAAGGCATTTTAGCCATTGAATTCTTCCGAATGTGAAGCACAACAGAAGTGATGCAAAGGCGAGGTGGTGGCTTGACCTGAAGCTAGACTGGGTATGACATGAGCTAGAAGGTAGGAGGCTGATACAGAAACCTATTCAGCATAAATTGTCGAGATTTCAAAAGGAGTTCTTTCCAATTATGAATTTGGAGGCAGGTAGTTGAACAACAGTAGAAATAGATGTTGGAGTTTGGTACTCCAATAAAATTTCCCTGTATTTAAAGTCTAAGCAGGCCAATGACCCTGAATCAATGCAAATGAAGTAACCAGTTTCCTGAATGAATATGATTAAATCAAGATTAGTTCAAGCCTGTTACATTTGTACAGTTCCTGGTAGGATAGATACTTGGCTTCTGAGAACATCCACTGCAATTAATAAAAGTTAACATGCTAAATGTGTCATGGGTATTAATCACCTTTCCCATATGTGAAAACCATCTGCTAATTCTGTTAGTCACCTCAATTGCTTGAATTTAACTGTATAGGTAAAATAAATTATGCAAAGATCAAAGGAAATTGATATAGTAATTATAATTTGACTACACATCTTTTAAATGTATTGATTTTAGCTAATATACAAATAAAATGCATGTGCTTCTTGTAAAAAAAAAAAAACACCAAACCACCACCACCACCAAATAAAAACCCCCACACAACAAAAACCAGAACTGTGATAATAGATTAAAAAATAATAATTAAAAAAAGAAGGTTGGGATCCTCACTGCTCAGTTTTGGATCAGTAAGTAAGAATTACAGAGAATGTAAGAAATTCCTCCCTCAAGTGGTCAGTCACTTGACCTGATGTTGGGCATGTCAGTATTACAAGGATCTTTCCCTGCTGTCCCTTTTTCCTCTAACATTACCTGCCTTCCCTCACACCCCCCCCAACCCCCCCCCGCACAGAACCGGGGGAGCAGCGACGAC
>JANHGN010017618.1:36839-54833 GCA_024605025.1 Megaceryle maxima | reverse complement strand
TCTTCCCCCCTTTCCCCTTCTTCTTTTAATATCCCCGCCTTCCCCCCCCCCCCCCCCCCTTAACATAACAGAGTGTTGAAAGAACTTGTGCTAGTGAGTTAAGAGAATCTGCTTAAGAGTCTTTCTTATGGTAATATTTGATAACTATGGAGACAGAAAGTTAAGATAGCTGAAGCTGCCAAAATATTCTATGAAGGAAGGATAATGAAATTGCCTATGTCACAGTAAGCATGCTCAGAATTAACTGAGACTGCTCATCCCTACAGATGAAATTGCTTCAGTATGGAACTGACTTAAACTCACAAGTGAATACCATTAAGTATTTTGAAGATCTTTGTCCTAAGTTTCCAACTTATTCTTTAATTATCTGAAATTAGTAGAATAATGACAATTTCATAGTCTTCATACATGCAAAATCCCATACAAATTGCATTAAATTTCTGTTAAAGAATAAAATACAGCACAAATGCATAAATCACCTTGTTAGTCCAAGCTGAAGTTTTTAACTACTGGAAGAAACCCCTTTAGGTCTGAATAAATAATACATCTTATGAACAACAGATTTTATTTTTGACATTTCAAAGCTACAGTGTAACAGTTATTTCTAAGGAAAATCTTTTAAGATATGAAGGAATAAATCTTATAAAAATTATCTGAAATTAGCAGAATAATGACAATTTCATAGTCTTCATACATGCAAACACTGCTCTGACTAGAAATCACAGTTACTTAGCAGACAGCAAGAGAAAACAGATCAGAATTACAGACTCTTAAGAGTGTATTTGCATTGTATTTCTCATTTTGATAAACCAGTTGTCTCCCTGCTTTGGGTTACACTAAAGAGTTGTGTGGGTTACACAAACTGTTTTCTTTCTGGATGTAACCAGAAAAGACATGGTGCACAGTCACAGGGGCCACTAGTACGTGTTCAGTTGACTGGACCACTCCACATCCTGCCTGACATTAAGCCTCCTGCAACAGTCACAGTGTGAACATACTTATAGTAGAGGAAATATCCACTGTTTTACTCTACAAGCATGTTCCCACTGGGTCTCATCGTTTATTAATGAAGGTAAAGCCCTAATTTCCATGAAGACAAGGCCAGCAAATCTTCTTAGTAACTTCAAGAAACAGCTAGAGGGAAAAAGATATGGGTCTAGAGCTCATCTGCCCAATGGGTATTGAATAGGAAGGTGGCGCTATTGTTCAGGAGTTCAGACAGAATGCACCTGGCATTATACAATCTCCCACTTAGGTATACAAATAGTCCTAAAATGAGGAACACCCAAGTAGTCCCAAGAGGGGGATTTTATGTACCTAAAGGAAGTTCCTCATTAAATATACTACTGATTGGGGCCTACAAAATGTTTCTTCATTTTTTAAAATTTATTTTCCTACTGCTCTGTCACCAAACATCTAAAGAACTTAAGAGTATCTTCTGATACACTCTTGAAGGTAGTGTGGTTCCACACCATCCTTTCTGTTAGAGGAGTAGTTACATGCTACTACCTTGGCAACAGCGTATGAGATAGGAGAAATGGGCAGCTTAGAAATCCATGTACTGACATGTACAAGTCCGGTAATGTCAAGGTACTGTATATGTTAGTGATAGTGTATATGTTAGTGCTAGGAAAATTGAAGCATTGAATTATCCTTTTATATTTTTAATATGTTTACAATCAAGAAAAGTGTTGCATTATGACACATAGTACTGTAAAGGGAAACATCAACTTGTCAGGAGGAGAAAATCTTGTTAATATAAAATGAGAAAATTATGCTGCATCTAAATCTACTACCTACACAATATGTTAACTTCTGCTATAAAATCTTGATAAACAGTAAAGGTAGAACTGTTTTGAGTTAAAAGCCTTATCAAAAGCCCTCGGGCTTGTTGTGGAAACAAAATCCCATACAAATTGCATTAAACTTCTGTTAAAGAATAAAATACAGCACAAATGCATAAATCGCCTTGTTAGTCCAAGCTGAAGTTTTTAACTACTGGAAGAAACCCCTTTAGGTCTGAATAAATAATACATCTTATGAACAACAGATTTTATTTTTGACATTTCAAAGCTACAGTGTAACAGTTATTTCTAAGGAAAATCTCTTAAGATATGAAGAAAAAAATACTAATTTAGATGTACAAAAGTATATTAGGGTATTTTTTCAGTTTTATGTTCTGCAGGTGAAGACAGATACATAATCTACTTAATTTTATGGACATACAGTTAAAACATTAATAAATAATAAGAATGCATGCATGTGAAATAATTATGATCCTAGCTTGCTTTGAAGTGGATGCTTCCTTTCTTTTTGTTAGACAAGGCAAATAAATGGCTCTAAAATTAGAGAAAATATGAAATCAAGTATCATTGTAAATTGGAATACAAATATCTTCAAGTTGTGTCTGAGAAGCTGCTTTACAGGGTCAAACCTCAGTTGCAGAGACTGATCCTACACCTGAATTATTAAGAATCTTACTACTACTGCAGGGAGGGCATATGAGTTTATTAATAGTGTTTACCAATGCTCTTAAATCATAAGCTGCAAGTCGAAACAACCTATAACAGAATTTTGTGCCTCAAACCCATACCAGCTGCAAAAGTTAAATTGCATGCTTTTTGGTATGAATATGCATTTACCCTAAGCATATGTATTCTTTCATCCTCAATTCACTTGTTTTATTGGCATTAACGCAACGGATGAAATCTTTATACTTGGGTTCTGCACTGATAGAAATAATAGACTAATAACCACTCTTAACATTAGTCATTTTATGAGCTAATGATCCCTTTCCTTGGAGGAAATCATCTTTTACAAAGTTCTGTCATGGTCTTAAACCATTGCAGCTTCTGATCAGGCTGTTAAACACTAATGAATTTACCAATTGCTACAGTAATTTTTTTTTTTTAAATTGCTTCTCTAACCCCTCTGACTTCCTTTCATCCTGGATATTCCTAACAAGCTGTTAGAGGAAGGTGGGTAATTTTTAAAACGTATCAGTAAAAGGTGGAATAGCAACATTTTCTGTTTGCAATATAACCCTTCAGGGTGCTTCTGTCTCCAGTCAAGCTAAATTTGATTAGCCATAGCTTAATTATGAAATAATGGAACAACGTTCAGTTCCTTTTGCAGTGGGGTGTTGGTTTCCCTCCTTGCTTTTTGTTTTATTTTGCTTTATTTTTTTTTTTTCCTTCTGAATTTGGTAAACACTTTCCAGAAAGAAAATCAACTCCACTTATTATTTGTGCTATAGATTTTAAAACCTCAAAATTTAGACTCTTCAAAGATAATCACAGAATTTTCACGTTTGGAAGGGACCTTGAAAGATCATCTAGTCCAACCCCCCTGCCAGAGTAGGGCCTAGATCAGGTCACACAGGAACACATCCAGGTAGGTTGTGAATGTCTCCAGAGAAGGAGACTCTGCAACCTCCCTGGGCAGCCTGTTCCAGTGCTCTGTCACCCTCACTGTGGAAAAGTTTCTCCTTACGTTTACCTGGAACTTCCTATGTTCCAGTTTACACCCACTGCCCCTTGTCCTATTATTGGACGTCACTGAGAAGATATCTCCCATGAGTCAGAACAAAAGGGACTTAAGAAAGCTCCATGTCACTCCAGTGCTTTCTTACCTGATGGCATAAATCTAGGACAAGGTACCAATTCTACTATTGAATTCACAGGGATTTTTCAGGAAAATATTTTTTCTCTCTGTATGTATGTACATAGTTACCTGTTTATTTAAGTAGTTGCCATTCTTATAGTAGAACTGGTGGGAGACTTGTAAACAAAGAAAAATAAAAGAAGGATACAAATATCTAAGGAAGCTTCATGTTAGGATCTTTACTTTTTTCTTTTAAGCCATAACATTTACACAAATACAGGTAGCAGAAACTGAAGCAAACCCCTGAGGCATATGCTAGTTCTGGTAAAATACAGTTAGAACATCTGGCTGAGGTGCCCCGTTCTGACTCTTGACTTTTCTTGGGAATTAAGTCTTCTAGAGTGGAGTTTGGTGGTTTTCTATAGGATACGGGCTCCATTTTTTGGATCTACTGCTCAACTTAGTTCTTTGTCTTCACCAGTCTATCTTCACTTTCTATGGTATAAGCCCTTTCTTATAAGCCCTCCCTGGTGGGAGATGTGCTCAAATATTACATATGCTTGCTGTATTTGAACTACTTAGCTTTATTGACATGCTTTAAACCAGGCAGTACAAACACTGGGCTCCATGTGCGTGTGTGTAGTGGGATCTTTTTATGGAAGACTGCACTGCCTGTAATGCAGTGATGGATGTCTTTAGTAATGGTTATCACTAGTTCTCAGGCAAGTCTAAACGGTTCTCCAGAGTCTTAGGTTGTCTGAGGTTTTATGCCTGACCTAATACTAAATTTGTGCTTCCTACAGATTCTGCTGAGGTTCTGGTTAAAACCAAAACAACAGCAAACAGAAAAACAAAAGACAAACCAACTCACAACAAAAAAGCTAACAATCATACAATTTGTAAATGTTGTAAAGAGAATATAAATCTATGGAAAGACATCAATAATGGATAATGCATACTGATAGTAAAACAAAAATGCTACTTCTCTTCTTTCCTTACCATTAGACAAACTGAATTCTGAACAACCATAAAATCCAAGAGCTGAGCATAAACACTCCAGTACGATAGCTCACACCATTTTGTGCGAGATATAAAACTGGATTTTTTTGAGCATTTGCATGCTGAGATAGTGAATCATTTCTGTTACACTAAAACATCACCTTTTTATTATTTTGCTGCATGCACCACCAAATACAGAACAGAAAAAAGTATCCCCCTCCCATCTCACAAAATTTCTGAACACAGGTACAAGCCAACACATTAATTATAGACTTATAAAATGTGTATTAATCTTTTTTCTGATATAGATTTTTTTTTTATTGCCACAAGTTGCCATAAATTGCTCATTAAACTTCAAGCAATGCAATGTAACGCTTGCTACCATTTATAGACAATGCTCTCCAAAGTATAATTAGAGGGAGTATTATGACACAGAACAATGGAGACAATTATTTCTGAAGTTTATTAATGCTAATTAGCATATGGCATCTAAGACAGCTGCTGATACTTCACTGCTAAATACTGAGGGACTAATTAGTGTTTGATGTTAATTAGCTTCTCCTGCATGTTCATTGTCCTTAGACGCATATGCACTGTCACCATTGGACTATTAAAAATCTGGCCTCAGCCTTCTTGCAGCAGCACGATGTGGTATTTAGGAGATTTTGCAGACTGTACAATACAGCTCTCATGCGCCCTTAATAGCCACTCTATGGGCTTTAACAAGCCAAAGTCACCAAGTCTCATTAGTTTCCTGCATTCTTATCGATAGAAATAACAGCCTGAGAAATTAAAAAAAAAAAATAAATCACAGTTCATAGAATCATAGAAGGGTTTGGGTTGGAAGAGACATTGAAGATCATCTAGATCCAACTAAGGAAGAGGGAATGGAAAGAATTTTACAGGCTTAGACAATGCTATCTCCTCTGCATTCTCTTGCATTTTAAATATAGATAATCTGAGGTGTTAGTTTTTTGTTCTTTTTATTTGGTTGTGGGTTTTTTGTGTTTTTTCCTGCAGACATCCTTGTTCTCTGTATATTATCAAATATGTCTGTCTTAGAACTCATTTTTGGAAGTTGGAATGCAATTTTGAAAAAGGGAAGCAATGAAGTTGTCTTATCTCTGGCTAGCAAGCAGGAATTAAGTATATCTTCTTTCTTTGTTAACAGATTATTGTTGCTTTACAGGTGAGGTTACTATTTCAAATCAATTTTTTTCCAGGGCATAGTAACATTCCAGTGAGAATTCTCTGTGTCAACTGTAAGCCACATTTTTTTTTTAGTTGTTAAAAAGAATTGGCTTTAGTGTCACCATATTCCTATATAATTAAAGAATACTCATTTCCTTAAACAGTAAGGAAGGTGCATAGAAGATTTCATCACAGGAGTGGAAGAAAAAAAAGCCAAGAAAAGCAAAGTTTGCTAGTTACGTCTTCTGTGTTGTGGGCCAAGGTTCCCCTTTATTTCATTGTGACAGCAACCATCTTGATTGAAACCTAAAACAGAGAGGAGAGGTGATGAAGGACAGGAACTAGGAAAATGTCCACATAAGATGCTAAGAAAAAAGACAAAACAAGGAAAAAAATCCAAATCAAATGAAAAAAGAAGGATAACAACATAGAATCTCTGCTAAAATGTGAGGAAGATGTGAGGGGGATTATTGGTGATGAGCAGTGGAGAGTTTGGAAATTATGAAGATTGAGGATTGTTTATCCTCAACTTGATCTTGAACTAAGTCTACTTCCCCATCCAATTTCTAGCCCTAGATAAATAAGTTTGATTTATGAAATTATTTTACTACTACAGTGTCTTGTCAGATATAAAATGAGTCTTTTAATGGTTTAACTTTGTAGGCAGAAGTTCCGCAGCCACAGCAAGCTTCTTGGTTTTGCAGGGATACTTAATATTAGCTCATTACACAGAAAGGATCTCTTTCAAACATACTGAGTTTAAAGTGATACTTTAAAGTTTTGGGATAAAGAATCCTGATTAAGAAAGTATATATTAAATACTGATGAGACCTGTGCTTTGTGTAAAATCTAAAGCCTCTGAGATTTGTTAAATAGGGAAGAAAAAAAAGAAAAAAAAATTAGGAGATATCCAATACATGACTGAAAAAAGAGTCATGTTTGCTTGTATCTTTGATAAGAGATGAGGTTTTAACCAAAATTCAAAAGAAATAAAAATAATATCCAAGGGGAAGCTTAGCAAGGATGGATGACTCTATTGACATGATTGGAAAAGCAAAATATAAATAACAAAAAGGGACCTCTTCCAAAAAGACTAATGAAATTCAACTTAAAAATCTAGAAAAAGATAACACAGGGAGTAAATATAATGGAATGACCATAACAAACCGAGATAACAGGAATGGGAAAGATGCAAGAAATGCAGTAGATCAACTCCACATTGAAACAGTAGAGATAAAAAGGACTTTGCAGTATCTGGCTCTTCATGTATTCTCATACTAATTTCTGCTAGGAAAAATGTAGTATAAAAGAAATGGTCTGCTAGTCCAAAGCAAAAGTAGCGTATTTGTTTTCACTTGTACTCTGGTGTATACAATAATATGTTGCCATAAACAGTAATAGCTACTCTGAAAGCATTACAGGGATAACATTTAGGGGGTTTTATGGAGTAAATATATCTCCATAGAAAAACTGTAACTGGGCAGATAAATAGCAAAGTGCAAAGGAAAGAATTCATAACAGTCCCAAGGAAAAAGTGCCCTGCTTGTTAGATAATCATATTGAACTTTAAGAGTAACCAAAATTTGGGCTTACTGTATAAGCAAAATACTAGACTAATGCAGAAATATCCTTCATGGAATGGAAAATCTGTCAATGGACACTAACAGAGCTGTGATATCCTTACTGTCACAGTTTCCTTTGGAAAGTTTTCCTACAGTCATTCTTAAGGAGCAAACTGCCTTCACAGTTAAGTCATTCATCAAATGGATATAACCATCAGGAATACATTCATCAATTACAGAAGTGGGAAGATGGTAAACCTTCCTCAGGTATGATCTAAAGAGAGTTAAAGAAAAAGGGATTTTTTTTTTTTCCCCTCTCTCATGGATTGTGTGGTGATACAAGAGTTCTCAACTAGAAAAGTAACACCTTTGCTTCTTACCTCAGTTTTTCCATGAAGAAACAAGAAAGTCAGGTATAGGCTCCTCTGAAATAGCACTTGAGCAATTAGGCTGCATGGGACTGTCTTCTACCTATACTCATTGCTGTGGGTGCCAGCAGCTGGGCAAATCAAGACAGATCTGACAGTTCAGTTCTCTCAGCATGTATGTGTGCTAGGCCCTGAACAAAAGCTGTGTAGGGAAGGATTTTGCCCGCTTCTTTTTAGCAGTACCTGACACCAGTGACTTTTCTACCTGCTGTGTGGCTGCTTGTGCCACCAGATCACAGGAGCACACAGGACAGGTGATCTCTCCCATTGCATAAGTCCCATTCATTTTTTCTGGGATCATCATAATTCATAAAGGCAGCAGATAGGGAGAGGGATTTAGAATGTACCTCTATCATGAAGTGATAACAGCATTCTGAAAGAGAGAGACACTATTTTCTCTCCCTTGTCCAATGAATATGCTTACATACTTTTTTTTTTATAAGACAAAACACTTGTAACTTTCATGTTCACTGTGGAAAATCTGTCAATGTCATCTCCAAGAGTCAGAAGACATAAGGCACATATAAAAAGCCAAATACATTTCACTTATCTTCCTAAATTTTCAAGTCACTGTCCTGATTTTTTCTGAGGATGTCACAGTTGTCTTTTAATATATTTGGTTTCCTTCAGCCTAGAGAAAAGATGGCTGAGGAATGACATGACAAATTACATTACAGAATCATGAAAACAATGGAAAAAGTGAATAGTGCTCAACAATTCAGTACCCTTGACACAAAAACTGTCTGAAGAGAAACAAGATTTGATTCTTCATGCAAACTGTAAATGAGTAAATTAGATGGCATTGTATCAAAGTAATACAAAGGAATAGTAGTTTGTTGCTTTCCCCAGAATGACACCCCTGTGGTCATCTCATTCTGACATGCCAAAGTGCTTGTGAACAAGTTAAAAATTGCAAGCAGTGCTTTGCGAGAATGTTTGTTTAATTGTTGATACTTAATTTCTAGTCAAATATATTTTTATTCTAATATAGTTCTTACTAATGTTCAGAATCAAGCTTCGCAATAGTGTTAAGTATTTGAAAAATTGCATTCTTGTTGATCTAATGTAATTGATCTCATTTTTAGTAAAATACCTCAAAACCCCAGCAAACTCAACCTTCCTTAAAACTATTTAAGAGTCCTTATCATGTATTTAAGTATTTGTTTACCCATTACCTTGTTATCAGGTTTCAAACATTTGCAGAGAATTAATCCTAACATCCTAAAACTGCCCATAAACTGTTTTTCTGTACTCTGTAGACAGCTTCCTATGACAATCAGCAAAGTTTTTTGTAATCTGAAAACTAAACGTCTAGTGAACAGTGGGAAGACTGTAGCTCAACAACTGATCTATGTGGCATTTTTCATCATTTAACTTTTAAAACTTATGTCCATCTCTTCTAGAATTATGCTACATTTATGTCTATGCTGTGTGAAAGGTAATATCATATAGAATCCTGTTACAGAGTTTAAAATGGAAATTAATAGTTATGTGCTACTGGATCTACCAAGGTATTGAAAATATATTTTTAAGACTCTGAATATCTCTTATTAGATTCTAACACATTTTTCAGGCCATTAAAAAAAAAAAAAAAGGGAGAGAGATATGAAAGTCAGGTTACCACTCAGTTTTAAATCAGAGCTGACAGAAACTGTCCCACTGAGTTTATAAAACACTATGAAAACATGGCCTAAAGAAGGGCTGTCCTGGTAATGATTTAATTTAATTCAGTGGAACCAGCTGGTAAAAATCACAGCCCAGTCCTGAACTACCCTGACTCCAGCTAGAATCAGTAATTCAAAGACTGGTGACCTGCGGGAGAGGAAATGATCTGCTTGAGATTAGATCCACACATCATTGTTGTGTGAACCTTATTTTTTGTTCCTGGATTTATTTTGCCAATGATCTCATAGCCATTCTGATTTAGAAGCTTCTGTACAACTCTAAAAATATCAAAGTAAGAAAATACTAAATTTTGACATCCCAATTTGCATCCCATTTGAACACTATCACCTGCACCCATGTATGCAATCATTAGTCCAAATCTAAATTTGTTACATATAATAGTTTGTATCTATCTAGAATAATAAGTACATGAAATTATATTTTGCTGATACCTTTGAGGCAAAAAGTGCTAAAGCCTAACAATAGCACTTCTGTTGTATATACCCCACTAATACCATTAACAAACTGGTGGTACTGTAAAGGGGAATACCCTGAGCTTGAGAATTACAGCTACTTTGACTACAGTGGAAAACAGAGGGAAGCTTTCAATTTCAAGGGAAAAAAAAATGTATTGGCAGCTGTGAACAAGTCCTGCAAGTGCTTTATAGGCAGCTTCCCATATATCATTGCAGCTGGAAATAACTACATAAAGAAAAAAGTATAACCCAAGGTCTTAAGAGTGTTAAGATGTCCAAGAATATGTAATTTATAAATAAAAGGCTTGTAAAACAAGGCACATAAAATTCAAGATTAACTTCTAAAATGTTCATTTGACACCTGTATATTGTGTTGTTACATTTAATGGGGAAGATGCTTTGTTTTATGGGTTTGTAAAAAGAACACTTTGACTGAAAACTAAGACATGGCTTTAAAAGTCTGGGGGAAGAAAAGCAAATCCTAGTATTTACTAAATAAATCTGTTCCTATCTTATTATTTAAATAATTTCAGTGAGTTGTACATGTGAAGAAGAGGCAGCATCCATACGGTGACTGACAAGGGAAGACAGACAATGAAATACCAGGCACTTTTGGCAACAAATGTTCCATAATTGTTAACTCTCCACAGAATTTACTTAAGAGCTTCAAGTTGATAGTTCTTTAAAACACATTTTCTTTTAAGCAAAAAGCCTGCTACAGTTCATGAGACAAAAGAATGTTAGAAAAATGCCTATGTATAAGAAGGTAAAGTATTTTTCACAACAACAAAAAACCCCTAGTGTTTCTATACATTTTGCTGGTGTAGTCTTGGCTCTTATCCTATGCTTTAAATGGTCAAGGCCAAGGTGTAAATCAAGAACAAAGACCTCGAAATATCTCTTGGATTTTTCTTTCATCCCATAGGTGTGTAATCCTATCCGTCTGACTGAAACTTCTACCCAGTAAAATACTCAGAAATACTGGTAAATATTTACAAAATAGTATGTCCATTTTCTCTGTCATTCATCTCAATCACAATTTGCTCCCTCTTCTTTCATGTCTTATTCTTAATCCATTTTCATTGTCTCTACTACTTTTATCCCTATCACTTGTCATCCTTGCCACTTTCCTCTGTCCTCTTATCTTCTAATGCTGAATTTGTCTACCAACTAAAGTGAGAAAACAGTACACAGGAAGGATTGCTTACAGTAGCTGCAGGTTCTGTGAACTATAGCAAAGCAGTTGAAAGGCCAGTGAAAGCCAAAATTGTGGGAAAGAAGAGGGAAGCAAAAAGTTCAGGAGCAGTAAATTAATCACTAAAAGGATGGCAATTTGTAGGGGAAGAGGAAGAATGCTTTCTATATTAAGTCTCTAACAAAAAAAATACACAGTTTTGGTTTTGTGGTTCTTCCTCCCCCCCTTTTTTTGCTGGTAGGGCATCAAGAGGAAAATAAAGGATTTTAGAATGTTTTGTGTCTTTCCTGCACATAAAGCTACAGCTGTAGCTAGATCCCTGATATTCCTTAGGGATGTATAACAATGTGACTACTAGAGAGCATTATCAGTACAGGCTGCCTTATTACGTTTTTAGCAGCACCATCACTGAAGTTCTCTGCAGCACAAACAATTTTAAGTGGATACTTACAGGGTGGTATTCAGTGGAATCTCACCACACTCATACATTAACAGGGAAACAACTCTGACAGCAGGACTTTTCCCATCCCAGAGAATATCACTAAGTGAAGAACTGGAAAGTGGTTCAGATCAGTTTTAATTCTGACGTCATTACCAGGATGAGGAAGGAGCAGTATCAATAGTACTGGGACAAAAAGAAGTATCTGAAATGGAATATGTGCTAGGATATATGCCATAGCAGTCTGTAGAGCATGGTACATCCCTAGAAAGCCCAATCTGTGCTCATCCCCAGAGACATTGTTGGAAACACATTCATAAATTAACTCGACTTAAAAAGAGGGTCCACATTAGTAAGATAAGCAGTGGAGAGAGCTCATTTGCCAGTCACAGTATGGAAGTACAAATACATAGAAAATAGCTTGGATATTGCCCAGAGAACATCCAATCCCTGGATAGATGTTATGTTTTGAATGCAGATTTATTTCACAGTTCCAAATACAGGAGTTGTAATTAACTTCAGTGAATCTGGTCTGACGGAGGAGGTTTAGATCATCTGTAACTGTAGGTAATTATTAGCATGATAGGGTGGGGTGGGGGAGAAGACATCCCCTGTTCTCAAATTAATCTTTATTCAATAATAAGGAATGGTGAAGAGGTGTTACCTGATTATCTTTTTTTTCCCCACAAAAGTAAAATTATTACTGCTCTCTCCCAAAGCCTAGAGAAGGAAATATAATTTGTCACTCAAGCATTGAAAGAACACATTTTTAATCATGTTTTATAATAGATCAAAATTCCCCATTATAATAACTTTTCTTGTAGCTTTACTCAGATTGTACCCTACAGCTGTAAATAATAAGCTTCAAATCAACTATCTCAAAAACAAATCAAATTACACAAAGACCTAAATTTGCCAAGAGTGGTAAATTGTAAAAAAAGCCTACAACTGAGCTTGAAAAAAATAAAATTTTTTTGCATCAATAAAAAGGAGAAAGATGTTAAAGATACAGTGGCCAACTGAATCAGCAACAGCGTAAAGCACCTGTAGAATGCATCAGAATTCAGCTCTTCAGAGATTTCTATTTCCCAGGCAGACAGTGGTCTGAATTGTTCAGCATATTAAACGTTACTTGTAATTTTGTCTTAGCCTTCCTTAAAGTTTTTGTTTATTTTTGTATTCTTTTGCCTCAGTTTGAAATACTCAGTGAGAAAAGGCAAGGGGCATGAATTCACCCCAGAAACTTCTTGTACAACAGCTAGTTACTGTACAGTGAGAGTATGAAACTCTGAAGAGGAGGTTAATTGGCCACTAATCAGAAGTGCAAATTAATAACAGAGAAAATAGTTATTTGGGGAGAACAAGAAATATTTACTCATCTTCCTAGTATACACATTCCCATCTCATTCCTGTTTTCATTGACTCCATACTGCATCTGAGTTTTCTTCCCAAAGAACATTCTGCTGTCATGCTCTTTGGTGACCACTATATGGTGAGAGAAAGTTCTCAGGCAGGCTTATTACTGCATAGTGTCTGAAACAAAATTATTCATCTTCCCATTTCAGAATTGTCAGAATCAAGGGTGAAATCTCCTATTTCATGGCTCAGAATGTCTTAGCAATATATATAAAAACAAAACAAACAAAAACCCACACAGAATAGACATATTTTCTTCTACCCGAGAAAACTAACTTAAGACATTCTGAAGCAATAGGAAAAAAGTTAGTCTGGAAAAATCCTATGTTCCAGTTCTAGGTTTTAATGATACCAACTTCCCTGTCAAGTATACAGCATGGACTTGATTTCTTCTGAAAAAGCTTTCATTAATTTCTTAACATGAAAAATTAAAATTGTGATCATAGATATATTTATAACTTTAAGTCAATTCAACAAGAAAGCAGCAGTCATAACATTCCAACATTCCAAGGGAATTTCATATTTAAATGAAGATAAAGTTCAGATAGCACAGAATCAAAATAATAATGTTAATTTCACAGTTTTGGGACATTTTATGGACAACAAAATTAATGCATTATTTTTATAACAGGCTCTAAACTGCCTCTAAAAAAACCAATGAGATGGCAGCACTAAGATACATGAGCAGAACATTTACAACACTTTTTGGAAGATAAAATACAATTATCAACATTTTGGTCCTTGTATAATTTTGCTTCCTGTGACAACATTTTTGCACCTCAGTTTCTTCTTTTGTTAAATTAGTAGAATATTATTGTGGGGTAATATTTTCCACGTGTGAATCAGTTATTAATTAGTGTTTATAGACGTTAGTATCCTTGGAAATATATGCAATAATACATATTTTATACAGCTATGTAGTTTAATAGTTTATTGCTGCATCTCAAAGAAATACCAAAATGTAACTAACTTTACAGTGCCTTTTCTCTAACTCATGAAAAGGCATTTCAGAAACATAAACTAAAAGCAAAACTCGCCAAGCAAGACATTCAGCTTTATTTTCATGAAACAAGCCAATAAAATGTAATGTCTCCACAATAGGAATGGTAGTACCATATTTATGTGTGAAGGCTGCTTATTAGAATCTTCCACAAAAGCCACCCAGGAAGAAAATTATTTTTATCACTCTACTAAAATTATGCTTCTTTTAAAGTAGTTAAATATTTTTATAAGGTCTTAAAGTAACAAGGAAAAAATAATGCAGTAGATAAAAAGCATACAGAAAGCATGACTTATCAGCATCCGATTCAAATTAGGAATTCAGAGTGCTTAGCATTACTAATAATTTAATATAAAAACAGTGAAATTCATATATATTAGAAATAACATCACGCTTACATAAGATATAACCGAAGCAGCAGCATGACAGTCCTTTCTGTTTGGTTATGATAAAGAATGGTGTCTCGTCCCACTCAGTAGACCACGAGGGAGACGAATCTTTACGGTGCCCCCAACAGTCTTCCCCTGCGCGGCAGGGCCACAGAGTCACGACAAGGACTCAAAGGAACAATACAAACAATTTATTGGATTTCCCTGAGAACAATCAATAAACGGTGCAGATAAAGGTGCTTTGTCAACAGAGGTTATTTTTCCTATTAATTACTTTAAGGCACTACTAAGTATCAAGAACAAGAAAGGAGAAGTGAGAAGAAAGAGGAGGAAAGGAAAACATGGTGGGGAGAGAGGGAGCAAGAAAGCAAGCTCTTACCTTCCAGCAATATCTCTCAGGACCCATCCAACTCTTGACTTCTTTAGCAGTGAGCACACACAGATCAGTCTCTTTATACTCTTGGGCTATGGGAGGCACCCTCAATTTCCATGGGAAGCGCAGAGGCGGTGACAATTTGCATGAGCCCTTTCTGGCGTAGGGCCCACTATAGAGCTCCTCTTGAAGCAGTCCCAATGACTGGCAGAAGAAACTCACTCAGGAAAAGACCCTATCTCACCTACGCGCAAGTTATCTCCTTCTATCGTCAATTTATCTGCAAGGAGCCAAGGGAGGAAGGCAAAACCATTAAGGACTATTGAGAGCCATCAACACCTCCTCCCTGCAGGCAGGCCTTGCTCATTCTTTGTCCAGATCTTATCACCACACGGAGTTTGAGGCATCAGTAGTCCGTATTATCGGGGAAAAAGATAAATGATCACAGCCAATTAGATCAAATTTAGTTTATTCGAGTAGGCAGGCAGCAAGTAAAACAGCGCTGAGAGGAAGGGGAGTCTTTTTGCTCCGCAAGCGGCGCGCGCCCGTTACAAAACGCGCGGGTTTTGTAGTCTCGTTTCTGGGCGTAGCTTCAAGCACCGTGGCAGCCCAAATCCTCCGGCGGCTGCGCACTCAGTTGTTCTAGTAGTTTCTCCGTTAGTTCTCAGTGTGCAACTTCACAGCCGGCAGCACACCTCCCCCCCTCCCGGCACCACCTCAGCGCTCCAGACACAATCCCGGGCAGAACCCCCGCGGCTACACGGCCCCTCCCCACCAGACAGCAACGGCCGCGGGGGATGGGCGCGCCTCACCCCAGTCTGCACGCTCCTGTTCTGCAGACAAAGCTGTCCGCGCAAACCTCCCCCAAGCTGCTTCCAGCCCCACAAGCCACAAAAGCTGCTATCATTGTGACACAGCTCGGCTTCACTGACTTTTATGAACAAACCCCTCAGGTACCTCTTACAGTCCGGCTTTTACAAATGGTGACCCAAATGAAGAATTTAATCCAGATGTCAGACCTAGGCTGGAAGTGCAAGAGTGTCACTTGGCGCACAGAGACGCTGGTCCCCAGCGGCCCAGATTCAGGTGCTCAACGGCTCAGCCGGGGCTTTCTCCCAGCCCAGGCAAGCTGATCCCCTTCCTGTTTGACTCCCCCCACAGTGGGAAGGATGAACCCCGTCTCAGCAACCCGGTTTGCACCTCGTTGGGGGGCACCCAAGGTCAATGCTGATGAAAGTGGCACTGATCCAAAATGTGGTTCACGTGCAGCTGCTTTGCTTGTATGGGGCTTTTTTTCTTGTCTTTCCTGTTGTTTGCCCTGTTAACCATCTCGTGTAAGATAAGGGGGAGGCTCTCTTCCTGTGCGTTTAAACCATCGAATACACAAGTTCACTGACTAAAATATATCAGAAGGGGCAGTTTTGTGCTAGTTTATAAGCAAACGGATTTTCTGAAACATGCGGTAGGAGACACAAAAATGCAGTGTAATTTTTGTTCTTTTTGACGTGCCCTGTAGTTTGAGGGGAAGCCCTATGTAACGGAACTGTGTGAGACATCACTGCATGGATACCATAGCGAAAGAAAGTAAAACAGATGGATAGTGACTGAGACATCATGAACTAGGTGCGAAACTTGAAATGTGTTTTAGTGACATGCAAAAATATGAAGTATTCACTAAGGAACTCATTATTTCCATATTCACTTGTAAATGTTTCCTTCTGTGTACAGTTATTTGCAGCTCTAAATACAAGGCTTATTTGGGTGTGGGGAAACTAAATGGTTATTGGGGCATTTATAGTTGAACTTCCAGTCCAGTTCAGTCCTAAATAAACAGAATATTTTGTAGTTGTTGTATTTTGTTTTGTTGGTTTGTTTGTTTTTTAAATAATAGTATAGCTTGATGCTGAAGTCCTGAGATACTGAGTGATTTCACAGCATAAACTAATTACAGGAAAATGTATTACCTTCTAAGATGAGGAATCATTTTCTCAATGGACTTTTCTTAGTAACAGTCCTATTTTAAATTTAGAATTTATGGTTCAGATGGAAAGTTGACAAAAGTTTTCGAAGTAAAACATAGAGATTATTTGCCTATACTATAAAACTGACTCTTTGTTTTTCCCTCCCCTGTTAAACAGGGCATTAACTCGTTACTCTTAAATTCTGAAAACAGGAATTAATTTTACTGGTTTTATGTGGTTTGTTTTGGTTTTTTTGTCTGTTTGTTTATTATTTGTTTGTGGATTTTTTTTTTCTCCCCAAACCTAATGCAATACAAACTTTGTATCCAGAGATAAGCAGTTTCTATATCCTAGTGTATTTAGGAATTTCTTCATCCTGTATAATGTTTAAGAAATAATACAAATGCTTCTTACCTGATATTTCCTTCCCTGTCTTGTTCCTGTGTGCTGTTTCTGCTTTTGTTCATAGATGACTTTGACCTCGCTTCTGAGTATCCTTTTTATACACCCCACCATTTTAGCCCCTTTTTATCAGAATTTTAAAATCCTTTGGCAGATGGAGCTTTTTTCCCCAATCTCAAAGTAATTTCCCTGTGCGTAAACTATTCAGATTGCTTTCTCACTTCTGTCTGTGTTTATGTTTATTATCTTTGCCTATTTGAGAGCTTGGTATATATAGACTAACACTGACATCAGTGAATCTGTTGCTGTCAGGTTTACTTAAAAAAAATGTCTATATATCTCTCTTATATTGGATTGTGTGTTGACACATTTTGGAAATAAATACATATATGTACCATTTATTGGTATGGTGATTATCTTTATTGATTCATTAAAGATAATATGTTCGAAAAGCAAAAATTACAGTAATTTACTCCACCTTTTCTTTTTTCCTCCTATAGCATTTAAAAAGGTGAAAATTACCAACCAGCCCCTTCATTCTAGAAACTGATATTTTCAATATTTATTGAAATATGGAAAAATTCAATTGCCATTTTCATGTGATTCAACTTAGAAATGACCATGAGAGTTTGATGTAGGAATAAATTATCATAATGGTTTTGTCTGAACTCACAATGAGAGAACAATCATCTTTTCAGACATGTATAAATTGTATTTTGCCTTCTACATTTAATATTAGAAGAATTTTTTTTTTTTCTAGCAGGTTTTCTTTTTAATGGCATAGAATAATGGGGATTTATTTCCATTTTAATGCTGATTTTCCTTTTTCTAAGCTAAGTTACAGAACACCATATGCCACTGCTGTCCCTTCTTTACCTAATAATTTTAAAGTACT
>JANHGN010017618.1:0-16121 GCA_024605025.1 Megaceryle maxima | reverse complement strand
CCAGACCTGGGGAATGAGGCTATAAAAAAAAAATAAAAAAATGAAAAAAAATTATATATAATTTGTTATACACACAAATTGAGGTTTGTTTTTTTTTTTTTCTTCTACATTTATAAAAGAGGAGCTAGAATTTAGTAAGGAGTGAGTTTTAAGGAGTAAGGAGTGAGTTTAGTGAGTTTTTAGTAAAGAGTGAATTTTGGTGAGTTAGCAACTTTGGTAATTGTTATAAATAGAACTGGGGATGATATACTACTGATTTAGGAGGTGATGGGATTGTTAATGAGGTATTAAACCTCACAATGTGAGAAACTGGTAACTTAGACAGGATAATAAAATTGCTTTGACACCTACTATCGATAAGACACTTCATAAGGATAAGTGATTTTGACTTTAAAATATCTCATTTATTTGTAAGGCTATGTTAGCTTTAAATCCATTCTGACACTATGATGTAAGTACAATACTGGTTTTTATATTTGTTTTTCAACAACAAATTTAACTGACATGATAATGCCCAAAATCTGTCATGTTTGTCATGAAGAAAACACAAACTTGACAGAACTTCGTTGTTCCACTGTTCATTGTGACTTTGAATTTTAGCAGTAAAGATAATTGACTTACATTTTTCTTTTGGTTTATAAAATTTTTATTTAACCCTTTGTATGGGTGATTAAAAAAAATAATTTCAAACTAGCTCTATTCACTGAAAATTGGAAGGCAACGTAAGTTCTCAGATCTGATTTTTATACTAACTTTTTTACTGCCAATGAATAATTCTATCAAAGTTAATATGTTTTCACATATTTTTTAGTTCCAGAATCTTCCACTACTTACTAGAGACAACAGTCCCTTTTTTCCTAAGAAATGTGCATTAGTGAGGCAGCAAAAATGGGTTACTTAACTGAAAAGAAGTTAGCAACAGCACTACTGACAAAGTAATGTTAATAATAAAATTGAGGCAGAATTAAAATTATTAATGTGTGTACTGAACTCCTTTTTACCACCTTTGCTATCAGTAACTTTTGTGTTTCTTCATTTTAATTACCTACTAAACTTATTATGTTCCTTCTATCCCAGCCCATTTTTACCCAATTAAAAAAATCCTTATATTGAACTATGACCCAGAGGAAAACTAATTTCAGTTTTGGAGTCCTAATATCTTCCCATTTCTGTTGAAAGGGAATTTGATACATCCCATCATGACAGATGACTGAAAGAATAGGCTGGTAACATTCCTTGGGACAGGGTATTCTTTTTACTTTCTACACTTTCATTTTTTTAAAATCACCTGATAAATGAAGAAGTCTGAGTTGACTGAATGTCTGCACCACTCCTGGATGGAGGACTAGCTTCTTCTTTGCTTCATCATCCAGCTGCAGAAAAAGGTGAGGACAATGGGAGACATAGTCTTGGGAAAAAAAAAATGTGGAGAACTGTCTCCTAGTTGGCAAACTGTGGCAAAGAAGGAAAAAAAAGTCTATGTGAAAGGTAGATGAGTAATTTAATGTCCTTGAGATACAGATGGCATAGTGAGGAATGCAATGGTGTGAAATGTACAGCTTGGATGATTAAAGAGAAAATGACAACTCTCAATTACATATGGTACAGTAAAAAATACTAAAAAATTATAAGCAATTCCAGCTTCCTCCAGCTGGTCTCTGTAGTCTGCCATTTATACTTTAATAGTATTAAATGGCTTGGAGTCTCCTTTCTTCATTTAACTGATTTTCTATTTCCCTCTTGACAGTGTGATAGACAGGGTCTCAGACTTGCCATATGCCTCATCTCTCACACAACAGAGTATGTTAGGTCTTTTGAGTCAGTCTCCATTTGAAGTTTGCCAGGGAAGTTGGAATTAAATATTTTGCCACAAACCTCATTCTAGTCTCTGCTTAGCTAAAAGACTGTTTAACCATTTACTCATTTATCAGAAAGTTTATTTGCCTTCCACAGCTATATAAATATCTTTCTTATACTAAGAATCATCTTCACATACTTGTCTAGTAAATGGCTCCTGTCTGTAAAGTGTAAAGCTCTTGCCCATACAGTTTTGGTGACTACATAACATTCTTCCATGCATAATGCCGTCTACCACTGGGCCTTATGTAGTAAATGGTAGATTAAAGTCTCAAGGCTGAGACCAACCATGACAGTTAATTGATGTACTAAAAGTCAATTTCTTCCTCATAGTCGCTCTGTAAGAGATTGTCTTTGTTCATGTATACAATAGATTCATGGTAGTTGACTAGAGTGATATCTTTTAATAATAACTATTTGATAATTGTTATATATTCATATTATAATGTTCTACTCGGATGTGGCATTTTTACACGAAAGAAAGAAAGGCACAAGAATATTTAGATAGTGATGTTATTGGGGATGTAAGAAATAATTTTTGGAGATAATAGTTTGACATGAGTATTTCAATAACTTGCAAGATCAGCCATAGGATATGCAACTCAGGAAAGGAACCATTATTATACAACAAATATAAAAGACATCCTCAATTTTCTATTACAGTGATATAAGTTTAAAGCTGTACCTTTGTACGCTTGCATGATCTTAGCATTATTTTCAGATAGTTTAATATTTAGACAATTTCAGTCAGAAAGCTAACAATGTTTTTATTTCTAACCCAGCTGAGAAGACAAAGTTTAATTCTCTTCTCTGGGCTAATAAAACATAAATATTGGAGAATAAATTTCCTATGCAATAGTTGAACTCTCTGCTTTGTCCAGATACTGTTAACGTTCTTCTCTTAAGCAAACAGTTGAACACTTTGGGATCCCTTTTTATAATCAGTGATAAAAATATTCAGTAATAAAATATGCATACTAGAAATTCTAGTATAAAAAGGTAAGATATTTATAAGTTCAGATGAAATTCTGTTATGGCTGTGTTTTCCAGTACTGTATATAGTATTCCTCATGTTCTGCTCTGTCTAGTTGTGCTGGACAAATAAAGACAATTGCTTAGAAAATTTTTCTGGAAACTGAAGCTCAATTATAAAGCAGGTGATAAAAAAAGTGTCCAAAGCAGCAAGATGAACAGTCTGGTGGTTTCATTTCTGGATAAACATCAGGGGATGAGGGCTGGACTTCCTGTTGACATACTAAAACTTCCCCCACCCCTGCCTTCATATTTGTAAACTGGAGATCTGCTGATATTTCCTCATAGAAGTTCGTATAATGTAATGCCAGGCAGAAATACTGTGGATCTCACTGATCTGCAAAACACATACTATGAGATCCTTCTAAATGTCTGCATAAACTTCAGTAATTTCAGTCAGATTAATCTTCAAAAATACCCAGTCTTGGATTTAAAAAATGTCAGCATGGCATAATCCTTCATAAATTGTAAAGTAAATTCTAATAAGTGTGTCATATGTATCCTGACCTTTATGATAATTCCCATTTATTTTTTACTTTGACATTGTGTTCTTTAAACTTGTGTTTGCCTGCATAAAATATGCAAAGTGATCCTAACATACTCCTTTATTTCTTATATATAACAAATGTAATCTTAAATCTTCGTTATTAATTTTGATATAATCAAACTCACTAATAAAAGTGAAAAAATGGCAATGTGCATGCTGAAAGGATTATAACCAGGTCAACTAATTGGTTTCAACATACAATAATCACTAGTTTTCTTTAATTCACTTAATATATGGCAAATCATGTAGTACCAAGACAGTGTTGGGAAAGCATTGTCTAGGAAAATGGAAGCCTATGTAGTATTGCTTTTACCTTTTTAATCCATAGTATTTTATTGTTTGTTTGGGTTTTTTTTTTACCCCAATTCAAATTAAATTACTCTGACAAGTGGAGGCTTGGTTAAATAGCATTAACTGCATCCTCCCTTAGTTCTCAGCTAAGGATTTGCATCAGACTGACATTGTCTAACTGTTTACAGATACTATTTACCCCTTCCAAAAGGACAGAACTATATTATGGATTTGGTAATTATTTTTTTATTATTATTTTTCCCCCTCTTCTTTCATACCTCACAATTACTGTTTCATGACAATGGTATATGCAGTTAACAATGTGGAGTTCTTTGGAAAGCTTGGTTAAGGGGTTACTTTCTCCAGCTAAGAAGTTGCCTTATCCATCACTACTACTTATCATCAGAAAGTAAAATGTTAGGAACTGAAAAAGTCTGTGCAACAGTGTGCCCCCCAAAAGAAGTTACTTCACTGAGTCAATGCAGGAAAGCAATTTTTTTCTATCAGATTGAGTACTGGGCTTATCAGAGGGAGAAACAAAGCCTTCATTAATCTTGATTTAGTATTAAAACTTGATTTTGATTTAATATTAAAATGGTAAATATGCTGCTCCTAAAATGCTTTACTGTGAATCACTATGCCAATAAAACTGTCCAATTTTTCCAGCAATGATTTATACTTTACTATTGTTAGTAGCTTCTGTATTAATTATTAAAATATTTATAATTCATAAAAGTGTTTGAATTCATTATATTGTGTCACAAATGGCTTATTCGTGCAGTCTTCACTTTCTCAGTTGATCAGTTGCATTCTGTTAAAATAACACTAAGTTTTATACACAATGTGTAAGGCAAGGCAGATGTTGCTTGAATTTTGTCAATGAGTCATGCTCTAACATACCCGCAGGTCCTTAGCAAAAGCACTGGCAATATGGTATATGGCAAGGCAATCTGAAATGAATTAAGATCTTGGCTCCATCACTGTCTCTCAGAAACCTTCTTTTGCTTGACTGAAAATGAATACAATTAGAGACAAGCCTCAGCATCTCCTTCCAGGCGACATGGACAGCTGGTACTTGCAGTGATTAAGAATCTTCTGACCTGTGTTTAGGACAAGCTGGAAAAATATCTTTAGTTTGGCTATGCAACTTCACTATCAGTCAATGCCTTGAACTGATATTTTACTTATTAACAAAAAATACACCCTTTACTCCAACAGTGCTATCAATCATCCTAATATATCTAACATATCTACTACTACACCGATGGTTAATGTAAGCAACTAAAGATAAGTACTTCTTTTGAAAAGCAAAACTGTATTTCAGCATTTATTTACTCACTATGTATGGGTTAAGTGGGGGAATAAGCACCTTCAAGAAACAGATTGGCAATGTAATCAAAGCAGAAAGAAGAAAAAGCTAATAAGAGTGGTCTAATTCTTTCTAACTATAAAGGTTTCTTTTTTATTGACTAAAATACATGACCTGAATGTAGTGACTGACACTAACCTAAGTTCCAAAAGATCTAACCAGGTGTTCTGTAGCAGTTTTAAACATTTAATCCTGCTATTCAGTTCTGTTCAGAGGGGAAGAAACTTAAATCTCCACAGCAGCAGTAATGACTAAAATCTATAAAAAACATGTTTTGTAGAACTTCTGATAGAATACAAAATCTCTCTTTATATATTCACAGTGTACTTTGATTTTTCTTTTTTAACAAGATGGAATTATTATTAACTGTGATGTAGTAATTGAGTTGCTTTGCCATTTTCGCAGAAGTTAAAACTCATTTGGAGCTGGTCACATGACAACTAGATTAAGTGTATCTAATGACGATGTGAAAGGTGTATGACACTGTATAATAAAATGTGTTCAGTTGCTTAGATCTTTGTCAAACATTAACTATATTTAATGGTCTGTTGGATGTTTGTCTTAAAGAAATATTTTTATCATGCATGGTATTTGCTCTTTATCCACAGACTTTATCCATACATGAAAGAAAAGCTGAGAAAATATGTCTTTTGATGATATTATAAACTTCCAGAAACTTCATCTGGGTAGTTGTAACATCTATGTTCATTGGGGCATGAAACTATCCTTTGTGACAGATTTGGTTTGTTGATATCTATGGAAACATCTGACCATATGGTGCCGGGTTCTACCGTTTGAACAATTCAACACTATGTACTTCATCAGCAGTTTCTTAGTCTCTTATATTCCCTTAAGACCATGTTCTCACCTCATGTGCTTCACTTCTCAACCTGAGCTGGCTCCAACTACCAGAATAAATATTGTTTCTCTATTTGAGAAATTTAGTATCTATTTGATACTAAGTATTATTGAAAGAGAAAGCTATCAGAGCCAAATTTAAAGGAGTGTTGGAGCTGAGGATGTTTGTTCTTGACTAATATGGGCCACAAACAAGAAATAAAAAACCTTCAATCAGAAACTTCAAAAATTAAATGGCATCTGATTAACTTACGTCTGCAAGGAATTTGGCAGAACTTTTGGAATTTTCTGGGTGAAATGAGAAAGTGTGTTTGGGCCTGCAAAACATGGGAAAAACTATTTACTGACTGGGCCAGAAGTACAGGAAATGTGGAGCTGGAGGTTATGAAGGAAGTGGAAATCATTTGCCAAAGAAGCAGAAAGTGTCTAAATCTCTTTTTCTCTCTTTTTGCTCTTATGCCCTGGTTTTCTCTTGATCATATTGCACAAAGGCACACTAGTTGCTCACTTCTCAAGTAAACTCACTAGTTCCTTCTCAGACACAAGGGGGAAGGAACTATCCTTGTCCTAGGAGCTATTCTGCATACTAGCTATCAGAATGGGCCTGTGACAGGACTAGTCTTCCAACATACTTCCATATTGCCGTGCAACCTAAAATGCATCTACATACCTTCAGATTATGCCTGAGAGCATGAACAAATCACCTGAAACCATTCTAAAAAGGAACTCTGACGGGCAGCATCATATCTGCATTGCTATTTCAGGTCCTCCAAATCGAAAATCCACAAATATTTTTAGAAATCAAGACCATAAGAGCACCAGATAAGAAAATAGCATCTGACTGTATCTGAGCAGCTGATTACAATGTAACATGAAAGCCCAAGATGTTCTAAACCCGAACCACTCTGCAGTGAGTGAAATGAACAGTCACCCTGCTGTGCAGTCCTCAGATATATAGTATAAGATTCGGCTGTTTAACAGCATTATGGAGAAAGAATGGACAATGTCTAGATTTCGGTAAGGAGGAAGAGCAGACAATCCAGAACTTAAAGGAGTTCTCTTCCAGAATACTAGATTTCACTATTCTGTTATCAGTGTGTGTTTATACGAACTTCTTATTTTTCCTTGCTTATAAGTCCTTGGGGCCTGATTGTTTGCATCTACAAGTGCTGCAAGAGCTTGCTGAAGTCACTGCATGGTCATTCACAATTAGCTATGTTATCTTCAAGAAAGATAAGAAGGCAGATCCAGAGAACTAAAGACCAGTCAGCTTCACCTGTATTCTTGGGAAGGTAGTGGAGAAAACCCACCTAGAAACCATTTCCAAAGATGTGCAAGAGAAGGTGGTGATTAGTAATAGTCAACATGGATTTATCAAAGGGAAATGATGTCTGGCCAACCTGATAGCCTGCTGTAATGAAATGAATGCCATAATGGAAGAGGGGCAAGCAGTGGACATGGTTTACCTCTGCTTTAGTAAGATTTTTGACACTGTTATAACATCCTTATAGACAAGATGTCATCATAGAGTTTAGCTAAGTGGGCAGTGAGTTGAAAACTGGCTGAACAGTTCTCCCTAGAGGATTGTGATCAGTGGTATATAGCATAGTCAGAGGTCAGTCACTACTGGTGTACCCCAGGAGCTTATGAGTCACCAGTACTATTTAACCTTTTCATTAATGATCTGGACACTGGAACAAATTGCATCCTCAGCAAGTCTGCAGATGATACAAAACTGGGAGGTGTGGCTGATACATCAGAGGGTTGTGCTGCCATCCAGAGGGACCTCAGATGTCTGGAGAATTGGTCTGAGATGACGTTCATAAAGTTCAACAAAAGGGAAGGGCAAAGTATTGCAGCTGGAGAGAAATTGCCCCAGGCACCAGCACATGCTGGAGGCTAACCAACTGTAAAGCATCTGTGCAGAAAAGGACCTTTAAGTCCTGGTGGACAGCAAGCTTACCATGAGAGAGCAATGCACCCTCAGGGCAAAGAAGCCGAACAGCATCCTGGCTTAAGAGCTGTATGCTGAGCAGTGTGCTGCATTAGGAAGGACATTGCCAGCAGGACAAGAGAGTGATCCTTCACTCTACTTGGGATTGTTAAAGCCACACCTGGAGTGCTCTGTCCTGTTCTGAGCTACCCAGTACAAGAAATATATGGACTTAATGGAATGAGTTTAGCAGAGGGCTGCAAAGATGATTAGAGATTGAAGCATCTTTCATATGAGGAAAGGCTGAGACATATGAGACTGTTCAGACTAGAATAAAGAAGTCTCAGGAAGTGCCTTATCAATGTATGGGAGGAAATAAAGAATGGGGGAACCAGACTCTTCTCAGTTGTACCCAGTGGAAGGACATATGGTAATGGGCACAAACTAAACCACAAGAAATTCCATTTGAACACAAGAAAACTTTTTTTTTTTTTTTTTTTTTTTTTTTTTTTTTTTTTAGCGTTGTCAAATACTGAAGCAGGTTGCCTAGAGAGTTTGTGGGGGATACGTCTGTGAAGATATTTAAAATGTCACAGAATGTGGTCCTGATAAACTTGCTCTAACTGACCCTGTCTGAGCAAGAACATTGGACTAGATGGTCTCAAGAGGTCCCTTCTGAACACAGTTCTGTGATTCTGTGATTCCTCAATCCATCTTTGCAACCTGCTTTGCACCAACTATTACAGCAAAGCTTTCCAAGCTCAGAAAGTGTTGGATTTGAGATATTTGTACAATTCAACTTCTTGTATGTGTACCTTAGTTTGTAAACCCGAATCCATTATCAAGTATACATCTTCAGCATGAAGTGCTTTAGATATGAACAAAGACTATACTGAAACTATTTACAGGAATTCTGCTTCGCTTGTTCAGAGAGTTATAAACAGAAGGTAGAGATGGGAGAGAAAAAACATCAGTCTTACACATAGCCATTTCAATGGTCCTATGTGGAAATATCCTTTATGACACTGAGTCCTATGGTTCTGGGAAGGTCATGTTGATCAAACTTCTTATGGGTCACCAAACAATCTGTTCTTCACTTTCTGAGAGCTTTAGGATTTGATTTGTCAAAAGTCTAGGCAGTAAAGAGCAAATGTAATCAGATATTTTTATCGAATAGATAAAATCACATATAATGTTGCATGGTATAAAAATTCATGCCACAATAGGAATTCAATAGGTGTATACAACATTTTCTGCTTTCCTGCATAAAGGAAAGTAGGATTTTATTTTCCAAGGATACTGTAAAAATCAAGTGATTTGTTTGTGCCACAGTGTAACACCAGTGATAAATATCATAGAAATGTATACAAACAAATGAATTCTACCTTTAAGGTAGAGTTTGAATAATATTCAGCAAGCAAGGCATCTGGCCACACACTGATTAATGAAAATAAAGATATTGTGTAGGAACAGTACAAAGTATGAATGGTTCCCTGAATGAAGCAAGGATACTCAAAAAATTGTATTAAAGTAAAACATAATTACACAATGTATATTTACAAAAGGAGTAAATTAGGACAAAAGTAATATTATTTCTGATGATTTCTGACTTTTGAGTGTTTATTTTTACACTGTAGCATTCTTAGCATAAATGTGTGCATATAACATAAGTAGAGTTTAAGTGTTGCTGAATTTTGAACACTAGCTGCTGTTCATGCCCGATGTTAAAATTACAATGTAACTGACAATATACATTTGCTCCTTGGGCTGCTCACACATACTGTTGATTGCCTTTAAGCTAAGCTTGTAATGAAGAAACCCCCAGTAGAGAGGTATTATCTTACTCATTCATGTCCTGTTTTAGAGGACATAGATGGGCATAATTGTCACACACATGTATGCCAATCCCTTTTTGAGAACGGTTGAGCACCAAAATAAATTAAAATTGAAACGCAGCAGGCATGGGATTGGGACCACAGTAGTCTTTGCAAAATGGCAGTAGTTACATAGTCACCATTTCTTCATTCATATCCACACTGAGATAAAATCCCTATGAAACCTTTTTAAAATCTGTCAGCAGAGTGACTTTTTTCAATTGCTTACAGCCCTCACATTGTGTCAGAGAGACAGATCTAAGCAGTGTGCCAGAATGAGAAAAGGCAGTTCAAATAGCAAAAAAAAAGTGAATCTGCAGTTACAGCCAATTATTTCAGTATGCCTTTTCAGTGGCAATTAAGACACAAGTCTCATGAGTTTGATGTCAAAACTGGCAATGGCATCCTGGTTCTCATACACATCCTTTAACCTTTGTAATTTGTTTATTTCTCATTAGTTCTTCATTACAGTTTTTTAGGTTTTTCATTTGGGCAATAACACTGTTCATTTATTTAACAATTTCTCTATTGAATCCTATTTTCCACTAGTACATCCACAAGAACATGAAAGAAGCTATACTGCATGAGAAAAGGTTCTGTATAGAAGATCTTTCATCTCCATAACAAACACATGGCTAGAAAACATTACAAAAGCAAGCACACAGCAACCCATCTCTCGAAGACTCTTGTACCTACCACCACTTCTGAATTCCCCAGAGTCACAGAGGATTTGGGGATGGGGGAGAGGAAGGGATGTTCAGGGTGGATGTAATAGTCCGTGATATAATTTCCTTCTCTAAATTTGACCTCATCTGGTGAGTTTGACCTCAGAGCTGACCCTGCTTTGAGTAGGAGTTTAGACTAGAGACCTTCTGAGCTCCCTTCCAGCCTGAACAGTCCTATGAGCCTGTAAACCTGCAGCAAGAAATTTCACAGCTTCATAATACTCAGTGAAGACCAAAGTTCTTTAATTTTGAAGCTGCTACCTCCTAGCTTTACTTACTGTATTAGAGGAGAGAGTGAATAATCATTTGCCATTCCATTTCTGTATGTCTCATTTATTTTATAGAAACCTATCATTATCTGTTCAGTCATTTGTTTTTAAGGATGAAGAATCTACCCCATTTAATCATTCTTCATGTGAAACTTTTCTACAGGTGCAATCGTCCTTTTCCAATTTTACAACATGCTTTTTTTGAGATGAGATGGGTCTGGGACAAATCTGCTGGTAGTATTTAAAATGTAACTGCACCTTAGATGTATTAAGTGACAGTATGATGCTTTCTGTATTGTTCCTTTATTTTGATTCTTTCTAATAATTTTTAATATTCAATTTCCTTTCTTGGCAAATATGCATCTCTTCATGTTGAAGTTAATTCACCATTTAGTCACTCAGTATTTTGATGGTCTTCTGCAGTACTTCACAGTTAGCCATTGTCTTTACTACCCTGAGAAATTTGATATTGAATGGGAACATCATCATTTCACTCCCTTTCTCTCACCCCGGTCATTTTTCAATATATTACACCTAGCTGATTCAACTACAGTCCCTGTGAGTCTCCTCTGATCATATCCATGCTATCTGCTACCTAGCCATTCTTTTCTACTTCCTATATCCTCTCTTCACAACTTCTTAACCCACATAAATTTCCCATAAATTTCTTTTCTTTAAAAGCATATTATGATTTTGTTGCAACATTTCTTAATGATATTAACAGAATCCTGTCTATGAGCTTTGCTTTTTTAATGAGATGGAAAAAACAATCGAGCAAACAAACAAACAAAAATATAGTGCTTTTTAAGGTTAGAAACACAATTGGATTTGTTACGCATTCTGCTGGCTAGAAATAGCTGAAGAACACAATTGATAATTACAAATGTCAGAATGTTTATTTCTTCCAGTTCAAAATATTGTAACACTCATACTAAGTATGTATGTCCTGCATTGCTAATATAGGATTAACTTTCTGACATTTAGGACTACTACTGCACATGTTTTATTGCTCAAGACCTGTTACTACAGGGAAACAATTCTTTGTCATGGTCAAAATCTCAGTGATTGTCACTCTACAGGAAATAAAGTGAAACTTGCAGTTCTGCTAACTTAATGATACAGCTCTGGTGTCTGGTTACTTCAGGCTTAGGTGCAATAGATATCATTTTACATCATAATGGGAAATAGCTATCTGTAATATCTACTTGAAGAACAGTATATTTACTATTTAATGAGATTCTTCCTTTTATTTTATTTCAGCTCTCAAGCTGCTTTGTACTTCATCAGGGCAGTTAAAGCACTTCAGCTGCATCATTTAGTTACTCCTATTTCACCCTTCAAATATTACACTTTTCTGCCGAAGAACCAGCACAATTTTAATTTGTGTTGGGATCTGCTTGGTATTTTACCAAAAACTTAAAATTTGGAACTAAAAGAAATTGTTTGAAAACATTTTCTACTTAATTTATTACATTTTCAGGAATATGTTAGAAACATTTTTATACGGACACATTAGATAGCCACGGTTGTTTGATTGTGATCTCTTAGTATATATTATAAAACTCTAATTTAAAGTTATAATTTGTTAAGTTGTGAAAGGTGTGCTTAAGACATGGAGATCAAAGCATATGCAAGGAATAAAACTACAAATCATTTCTAGACATGTATGCCTTGCTTGACTTCTGTGATTTTTAAAGCAGGTAGTCTGAACCAAGAGGTTATACTGGGCTTTTTTGAGGAAATGAAATTATACTGAGACACATTTGACTAAGGCTATATGGGACTGTTAGGCCATGAAAAGTAATTAATAGTAAGTGTAGGCACTCCATCATAACACCTTTAATGCCCAGTTAATTTGCAGGCCTGACTCAGCTGTGAAGTAAATTCTGTTACTCTAAAATTATTTAAATGGTTGACTGAAATGTACTGCAAAGAAAAAGATAATCTGCTATTGTGGCTCAGCTAACCAACAGTAACTCATTGACCGTGACAGCCTTGGTCCCATCACATACTGAATCACCAGCTTCCTGGTTAGCAAGGGCAGTCAGATGATTCTAGTCTAAATATCTACTCCAACTTAAACATGATGCCTTATAAATAAAAATTATTAATTTATTTGTTCTAACATTCATTCAATTATGTTCTTTTGGGGCTGTGTCAGATAAATGGTACTATATGTATGGACTACAAAAATTGATAACTGATAGATAAAGTTCATTGGACTTGGTAATCTATAAGGTCCTTTCCAGCCACAATTATTCTGTGATTATGGAATGAAGTTATTCACCTGGTGGTGTGCTGGTTTTGTCTGGGATAAAGTTAATTTTCTTCATAGTAGCTGGTATGGAGATATGGTTTGGGTTTGTGCTGGGAATAATGTTGATAATTCAGGGATGTTTTTGTTATTGCTGAGTGGTGCTTACACAGTCAAGGGCTTTTCTGCTCCTCATACCACACCGCTAGCAAGTAGGCTGGGGATGCACAAGAAGCTGGGAGGGGACACAGTAGGGACAATTGACCAAAGACATATTCCAGACCATCTGACATCATGCTCAGCATATAAATATGGGGGAAGAAGGAGGAAGTGGGGAATGTTTGGAGTAATGGTGTTTGTCTTCTTCAGTCACTGTTAAGTCTGATGGAGCCTGGCTGTCCTGGAGGTGGCTGAACACCTGCCTGATGATGGGAAGTGGTGAACAAAGTCCTTATTTTGTTTCGCTTGTGTGTGCAGCTTTTGCTTTACTTATTAAACTGTCTTTATCTCAACCCATGAGTTTTCTCACTATTATCCTTCTGATTCTCTCCCCCATCCCACCCATGGGGTATGAGCAAGCAGCTGTTTGGGGCTCAGTTGTGGTGGGGGTTAAACTATAACAGGTGACAATAAATAAAATTATGAATCAATAACAAAAATGGCAGCTAGAACCATAATTATGATGGGAATCAAACATTTCTTGTGTATTCAAGGAATATATCAAATATGATTACATTTCAAAGCGGTCATTTTCCTCTTCTTTGCTCTCAGCCACTTGTTTCTATTTCTCATTTATTTCCAAATTTAGAGGTACACCTCAGGTGAATTAATTATCACAAACATAATTAACATCAGTTCACAATCAGTTGCTGATTATACTTAGTCAGACCTGCTTTTGCAAACAGAAATGAGCCAGAGGGTTAATGGTAACACATAGTGAATCTGTCATATTGCTGAAAGTTGATTATACCTGAGCTTCATAAAAAATACCAGTCACAAGGGATAAACTATTACAGATGGATACTATAAGATGTTCAGTAAACAGTCTCAGAAGAAGTACTGTCTGGCTAGTTGCATATGATTCACCACCCTTACTCTGACATACTTACATTTATAAACCTAGGATGATTTGTGACTTCTCTATCAGGAAGAGTGTCTCAAACCTAAGTCTTAATAAGTAATGAACATCTGTGCTGCTCACTAAGGACAGGATATTGTCAGGAAAGAAGCTTAAAATTCGTATGGTTATTCCTCTCTTAGCAGAGATCACCAAAAGCATTACAATTAAAATGGAATATAGCTTTACACAGAATAGCACGGCAATGTTAGAGTCAGAGGTGAATAATGAGCTCTAGTATCTACCTGTAGGAAGTTATTGTGATAGCAGATTAAACAGAATATGAATACAGTGCATGGACTGAACTTACTCTAGTTGTCCTCAAGAACAAACGAAGCACATGTGCTGGTCAGTGTTGAAAGTGGTGGACACCATTCTGCCTGGCAATATCGTAGAGGGATGAGGCAAATCTGGAATCGATAGTCTGTTTCTTTCCAGCAGGGTGGGAACAGATTATCCACTCGTACCTTAAATAAAAATAACATATCAATCATTCAGTCTTGTGTCATCTCTGGAGAACTAAACTGGGAAAACAATATATTGCTGCCAATCAGCTAAATATAAATCTTGTCCTATCTCTGTAAATGCTACTTGAACTTACTACTTGGCCCTTTAACTTCTTTGAAACAGATGTTTTTTATTTGCAGAGTCAGTCATGTCTGTTCATTCTATCAATGTTGTGTATCATGTATATATGTCTAGGAACGTGCATGCCCATTTTCAGGGGATCATACTCACAATAATTGATCACAATAAAAGTGAGGACATTTAGCTTCATCAAGAGCAGGATGAGATTCTACTTTATGAACTTGGTCTAACATTTACTCTGTATGAACTACACGCTTACATTTAATCATTCATTTATTCATGAACAATCAGTAGATAAGACCATTAGTCTGTGCTTCAATTAAAATAAATAAGTGACCATATAATGTGTGTCCTAGAAAACTGAAGACAAATTACTCTTCTTCAGAAAGAACTTTGGAGGGCAACGGAGATTGCAAAGTTGTACCATTGTGTTTAGAGGATGTACTTGTACCAGGACTCTGAAACCCTGCATACTTTCAGAAATGGATTTAATAGAATCTTTCATTGTTCCAATTTATTAGTGGGCTGACACTGCAAAATGGTATCTTCTCTATTATTTGTGTTCAACTTGGCCAGAATCCCATCATGCAATTACACAGAGAGAGAAAGCATTCTGTTCTCATTCCCTTCTGACGTTCTGCCTCCTCGAAGTATTAGCTTCGAATGTGTGTGGTTAAAGCAGTCTAGACAGGTATGCAAGTTGATTGACTGGGTGAATCTAAATTAGAATGAGAAGATATAAAAATAATAGAATAAGGTCAGAGAAAGGGACAGAATGCTGTAGTGTATAGAAATAGCAATATATTAAAATACTATATGTCTATTAAGTTCTCTCTGATGATGGCTACAATGAGCTGCAGCAGCCAATCTCACAAAAATGCTTTCTACTTGTAGCACTCTTCCAGAAATGTGCTCTTTCTTTTAGACTTTGAAAGATGTTATGCAAAGATAACAATTGCAGCACTAGAAATTGAGGTCAGATTGCAAAACTGGAATCCATGTTTTGCTTGGTTTCTATCTCCAGCATGTGTTCATAAACCAAGAAATAAAAAAAAACCATCTTAACATTTCACTACTGTGGATTTACTGATTTCATAAAGCTCTGTAAAAGGTGTGATTATTCAAGCTGCTTTATTATGTGGGAGATACAATCTTAATAAGGAGTATTTATCAATGTCTGCCTTCTGCTGAGATAGATAGGGTCTAGTAGAATATTTCAGACTGTTTTGAATGCATGGATTGTAGAGACACCCCCTAGAGAAAGTTCTGTGCTACATGACACATAACACACTTTTTTTTTTTCCTTTTTTTTTTTCCTTTTTTTTTTCCGTTTTTTTTTTTTTTTTGTTTTTATAAGCCCTATAAAAAAAATGAAACCATTGTCCTTCTGTTCAGATAAAGGGGAGA